>CM055829.1:37529544-37570118 GCA_029582265.1 Zoroaster sp. YZ-2022 | reverse complement strand
ATTGAGGCGGTTGGTCTTGTTGAGTAAACAAGCCTGAATCGTTTGGGATAAAAACCTTCTCGTTCAGACACAGTCTTAAACGTTAGCATTATGCCCCCGGACTTTCCCAAGTCTTTTTAAATAGGGCATGCGGTTTTTTAAGCCAAAAAAAAAGATGATTCCTCCCCGCCCGCCCCAAAAGTGCGAAATCTTGGGTCGGTTTTTCCCCCCGTTTCATGGGCCCCTGTTATTAAAAAACCCCAATTTTCTTTGTATAAAACAAAATAGGGATTTGTGAAATTTTCCCCATTTTTTTTAAAAATTTACCCCCCCAAGACTCTCACATGTTTTCTCGAATGCCCCAAACCCCTCGGGTGGTTGCACACACTGGGGCCCCTTCACTAAATTTCCCCGTTTTAAAATCGGCCCTCCCCGTTGTCCCGTCCCACTGTACGTGTGTAAACGTTCGATAATCTACGTTTAAAAATCAAATGGCCTCACTTTGCCACTGGCTGCCCCCGCGTGTTCCTTTCATCGATCGTTTTAAAATAAATGGCCACTCACATGTTGCTTTAATTTCACGAAAATTGGATGTTTGCTTTTAATAAAGGGAAAAAAAAAAAATGGGGAACTTTTTTAAAACAAAATTCCGCGTGGTAAAAAAAATAAAAAGGTATTGGGGTTTTAAATTCCGCTTTTAAATTTAAAAATGACGTCGGAAAACAAAAAAAAATCGCCCAACCCCCCCCTTAAATTTTTTCAGGGGGCCTAAAAAAAAAAATTGTTACCCTATATGCTGTCAATCGGATACAGTTTCGCCTTTCTCTCCCGGAACAACTAAGGCTTAACCTGAACTATATAAGGATAACAATTACAATTATTTAAAACTCAAATATTTGTCATAATCCTTCAAATACTCAACCAGGAATCCTACATTTGTAACTGGGCCAGGCATGTTTAACAGAACCCATAGACACAAACAATAATGTAAGAAAACAAAATACCCATTAAAAGTAATACTTATACACCTCTACCCACAATAGAGGTAAAACCATTTATGCCCCAGTCACATTGGAGCTGGGCGATTGCCCACGATCATATCGCGCCCAGTCGCGACCCAGGGCGGTCTTCGTGGCCCGGTCGTAGGTTTTTTCTGCGATGTCGGCCTAGCGGTCATTGGAACAAGACCTGTCCTCGACTGGTCTGCGAATTTGTAGTTAACCGATGTCGACTGGTCGCACGACCGGTCGCACCGAACTCAAGCCCCCAGTTGCCAGCAGCAGGGTGTGGGTTCGATTCCGGTCGTGACACTCCTGTATCCTTAGAACAAGGTACCTCTAACCATACTGTACTTCGTCACTTCGGACGGGACGCAAAAGCCGTAGGTCCCGTGTGTTGCATATAACAACGCACGGAAAAGCGATTGTCGTGCCGAGTGGTCGAGCACACGAACTCAAAGTTCTGCAGTTACCAGCAGCAGAGTGTGGGTTCGAGCCCCGGCCGTGACACCTGTGTCCTTGAGCAAGACATCAACCATAATTGCTTCTTTCTCCACCCAGGGCTTAAATGGGTACCTGTGAAGGCGAGATGGTTTGCTCTCTATGCGCTATGAAATGGCAGCAATTGAGCCGTATACTCCCAGGGGAGCCGAGATGCTCTCAGGAATGATTTATGAGCCTTTATGAGCCTTATGAGCAGGGATAATAATATACGCGCCTTGAGCCGCCACTTAGCTGGTGGATACGTGCGCCATATAAATCCATACACATTATTATTATTATTATTATTACGATCACCCAAGACTACCTACGATTGTCAAGAGGACTGGGTCGCAATGACTATGCATGACTATTCGCACGACTTGTCGTGCAGTCGCAAAGACTAGTCACGCATAGTCGCGTGATTCGTCGGTGCATCTTACCCGGTCAAGTCGTGCGAATAGTCGTGCATAGTCGCGCGACTGTTGGACGACCGGATGATCCTACGATGAACCACGACTATGTAAGACCACCCAAGACCTGTAGCACGACCATCGCACGACTATTGAAGACCCAATTACGACCAGTTACGACCAGCTACGACCAGTTTGGTCGCAGCCAGGTTTTTGAACATGATCGAAAACCTCCTCAAGACCGAATTCGGGTCTTGCTGACTACTCAAGACCACCCGCAAGTAACCACCTGGGACTTGTTTGCAGGACTTTTTCTAGAATTCCTTTCTTGTAATGCAGTCACAGACGATCGTAACCTGTTGTGGGTTGTCGTATCCTCCAGTGTGACTCAGTATAAGTCTTATACCTCACAAGTAGTGTAAAATTTACTCTAACCAACATTTTACCTACAAGTTAGGTAAATAAAATTATCAATATCGCGGTAAATATTTCACCCAACGCCCGTTTGGTCAAGCCTATCTTTAATTATTAGGAGGTTCACCGGGGAACATACCTTAAAACGGGGTAAGATTTTACACAGCTTGTGTAATTTCTTCTTCTCTGGTTTGTAGTAATGTGGGACTGGAATCGCTTACAGGCGCTGGCGGCCGCATGAAAATGTAAAGTGTGTTCCTCTAGAAATTAGAATACAGTGAATCATGCGTACCCAAGTTTTAAAGCGTACAACACAGGGAATAGAACAAAAGCAATGATAGTGATGTGTACCAGACTTATTACATTGTCCCAAACAAATACTGGTCTCAATCTTCATGGTGTTTGGTGTCAATTCTAGAGAAATGAAATGAACATTTTTGAAAATTTTGCATTCAGGAGACTCTGTGTAGGTATTTGTGAGCTGGAGTAAAACATGTTTTGTAAAATATTACTAATAACGAGGGGTAAAATTTCAGGAAATAAAGAACACAATTAAGCTGTGTAAGTTAAAAAATTACGTAATTTAAATGTATTAAATTTTATTTATATACTTTATGCAACCAATCCAAGTCTTTACCTACCTGTGCTTAATTCTTTACCACAAGGAACCTAAGTATATGCCGTGCGTTGCCAGTAAACATTCACTTTCACTGTGTACTCCACCATGTGATCATGCATTGTGCAAAAGCGACGTGTGTGCAAAGCAGTGTAGTGCCTGTCAAGTCTGACAATCGTTTCACAAACATGGAGTAAATGAAGAGAGAACCCCGTGAAGTGGGGATTTGAAGAGATGTTTACATTTTATTGTTGATAAATAAAAGAAATGTCTTTGAAACCAAAGTATAGTGGGGTGCCTTGTTTCATTTACATTATTTTAATGAATTATGCAGACCAAATAATGTAGGTAAAAGTTTATATGATCCAAATAGTAAAAGAGTCTAGTATTCTACACAAAAAGTAAGTATTTTTAACAATACATTCAGTAACAATTTACTTAATTTATGTTTACCTATTTAAGAGGTAACCTTTTTACTGATTTTTGAAGTAAAAGTTTACAAACAAGTTTATGGAAAACTTCTACCCCACACGCATTTTGTAAAATCTCATCAAACAATTAGGAGGTTCGTATACAACATTGCAAAATAAAAATTTTACACAACTTGTGTATTTTTTTTCTGTGTGTATTGGCATAAAGCTTGGATTTTATGGAGTTCATGGACACCCTAGTGGCAGATGTGATACAGTAATATCTCTCCATATGTTCTCGTAGACGAAGCCAAATCAATATTTAGTTTTTTGTTGTTGAAAATACAGTCTAGCCTTATAAACTATGACGAATTTATTAGGGAGTGAGGACGGGAGATGAATATGCAAATTCCCTCCAAATAAAAGATTAGGCCTGACATATGTCAGGGTTGTCGAAAATTATCTTTTGTTAAAATGCTGCTCATTAGTGTTTTTAGCAATATATCGCCGTAGCTGTCAGATCAACACATGTCGTAAATATTGGATTTTTATGGCTTTTCAAAAGAGTTGTAAGCGTTTAATGTTTGATTACGCCTACAGTGAATTGGTTTGTGATCATTATATAGCGACATTTTATTGTTTTAATAATGTTATTCTAGCAATATATTATATTGGTTGCAGGCCGAAATATGGGGAAAACATTTTGCTAAATCCATCGTGATTATTAGGGAAATGGAATCAGAAGCGAGAGCAATGTTACAATGTACAATTATGTGGTCATGAGAATTATAAAGTGTTCTTAACTTGGTCAGGGTTTTATTTATTACACACTGTAAAAATAATGTATGCAACAAATACGTAAATTTCATGATGACGTTAAATTCCAATTTATCTTATTCGACCCCTAACCTGTCACCCATTAGGCCTCCCCTGCCCCACCTAACAGAAAATCATCCCCTGACACAATATAGGCCTCACACAATAAGAAATTTAAAAATATATTTTCTATTTTGTGTGTAAACATTTTGAAGGAGTTCATTTAGCTCTACTGTTTTACAGAAGATACGAGGGAATGTTTATGAACTTAAAACTGTGGGTCCATCAGTCTTTGTTCTGAAAAATTATCGCTTACCGCAGGGTCTTTAATAGCATCATGGTGTGATAGCATTTAAACCTAGCTCCGCCTTCCAGTTGATCCCGCCGATTTCAACTTTAACATAGCCAGGAATCTGGTTGTGCAAGTTAGTCCAAACTCATTTTCCCCATCCCTTTCTTCAAAATAAAATAAATAACGCAGTTTCTATTTTCTGGGGGCATAATTCCTTCAGAAGAAATTTCTCTCCATTAAAATAACTTACAAAAATAAAAGTGCCCTGAACTAGTTTACTTATATATGATAAAAAGAACACCTCATATTGTTTTACCACCTGCCAATTTCTTTCAGCTCCCTCTCAACTTTAAAACTATTCATTGTACAATCATAATGAGAATCATTACAGGCCTCATTAAACTTTGTGAGTGCATTACTAGTAATCATGTTCGGCCAATCTTCTATGTCAGTTAATCCCCTGAATACAAGAAGCTTTTAGTTTGAGTGGACGCTCATTCAGAGAAACCACAGACTATTTTTTGTTACCAAGCCAAATGCTAATGAAATATATGATCCGTTTCTTTATTCTCTTTGCTGTGGAACTATCGGACAATTGTGCATGAATATAAGCCATAGTGTGGCTGTGAGAATTACAGTCATTTTCCAGTAATTTTGTCAGTTATTCTGTGAATAAGTGCTAATGGCCTGCATGATATGTGAAGGAACGTGCTCATGTGAACCCTCATTCGTTTACACTGCACTCGGCTCTAACTGGTCAGGTACTTCCAAAAGTGATTGCAGCATACAATTTACGTTACATCCGTTCTTGTAAGCATGTACATGGATACATGTACAGGTACAGCAGGTGGGTGCTAGTGTGGACTGGGGTTGGGGTTGACTCCACACTTCACAGACCGTTTGCATTGCTCCATGGTTTAATGCACACAATGACTGACATAATTCATATGAACTGGACTCTCTTCTGTGGTCAGCCAATACCATGTTAGCCAGTGAAAATGATACCAGGTTTATTCAGAAGATCGTAGCTGTTTTTGCAACTGATAGCAGTAAAGGTGCTAATAACATCCAGTGTGACATTAGACTGCCTTGTTTCCTTAATGTACAATAATAATATGTTTGGTTTGAGAAAGAGAGGCTGTCCTAAGCAAAATTGATGTAGAGTGGTTATCCATATTTGGACATGTACACATACCCCTTAGACCAGAGCTTCACACTGCTGGAGGTCATCACTACTTAGAAATGTGGTGCTCACTCAGTAAGGAATGGTGCAAGCTGGCTGGAAATAGCTTTTACGCCTTCAGACTTACGTAACGCCCAATTATATTTTTATCAAATCTAGGAAACATCCAGAACTACAAGTTATACATCCGTGAAATTAATGTATTTTCCCTTATTGTAGCGTGTGGGTGGATAGTACCACTGTCGGGTCTGCATCCATTCCTGGAGAAACTTGTGGCTCTGACAGGTCAGGCCATGATGGAGTAGCCTGGCCTTTAAGTAGCTTGAAGCTCACTTCTGGATCCTCCAAGCGACTTCCCGTGCATAAAACAACACCAGGCTCATATCAGAAGTAAAGCTAAGCAAAGACATCCGCAGGAAAAAACCCTCATTAATAATCGCATTCATTGGTAATTATACGGAACTGAAAGGGAAGCAGGGTTTCCATTATTTCTAGCTTTTTGGGGAGAATGTAAAAAAAATGTTATGGAGCCAAAACTCAAACTGCAGAACGAAGACGTTGCTAGCTTCATCACCAACGAGCTGAGGGATGTTCACGCCTGATGAAGCATTAACGGATGACATCGGCAACATCATTCAAGCCAGGACACTAGTGTGCGTCGGTATCGCTTGGCAACAGTAGCCGAAACGCCACAATCCGGGGTGCATTGTGGGTAGAGCTGGTCGGACGTGTTGGAACATTGTTGCAAAATCCATGCTCAATTTTTTACATCATTTGAGCTTAAGACCCAAGTTTCCTCTACAAAATCATAGTTGTATACCATCGGGCAACTATTGAACGCTGGTTTGGTTGCTTCTTCATTAAATTTGTGTTGTTGATGAGATATTTAAAGGCGATAAAAATTTTGACTCAAGACCCGGAGTGACATTGGCGCAGTGGCCATTTTGAACAGTAACGATCCCATGGACTTCTGGAGAGTTATACTTTATTACATGTGAACAATTTGTGGGGCAACCCAGGCTTACTGCAGTAAGATTCCCCACTCTGAAGTATGGCGTCGATAAATGCGGAAAATAAACAGATCGGAGTGGGGATAGGCGTGCAGGCGCGGATCCAGGAATTTTTTAGACGGGGACACACCCAACACCTAGAAAATTTTTTTCCTATGCTAACATTGTATAATATTGTTTGTAATCATGTTTTTTCCCCTTGTTTTCGCGCCTTAAGCGCCCAGCAGCAGGGTAGATATGTGCGCTACTACAAATCTTTATTATTATTATTAGCATATTATTATGCCAATGACGAGCGCGAAGCGCGAAGCCCTTTATGAAAGGTGTTGGGTCCTGGGGGCCTCGCTTTAAGGCTCCCGGAAAATTTTGATTCTGGATGCTCTGGTGGTGCAATCTGAGGCGATTCCTGGCCAGTTTCACCTTGGACTTTTTTGCAAAAGTTTTCAAGATTATATGGAGAATATATATATATATATATATATATATATTATTTTTAGCCATTATTTTTTAGCCATTATTTTAGCAATGCTCATGACTACAACAATATAAGTTTATCCCTCCCTGATTTTTGGTATTTAATTTGGCAGTTTTTGACTTCAGTTTTAATTTATCCGGAATTCAGTCCAGTTGAAATTTTCAAGAAAAGGGCTTGATTTCTTCATACTGTTCCTTGCCCCGTGCGTAAGTTAAAAACCATCAGCTGCAAGACCTCATCGTACTTCGCAGGCCTATGCGTACTTGTACTGGCGTAGTAATCCTGACAGTAAATTGACATCGGCGATTGTAATTTCCAACACGGTACCCCGACCCTTCTTCAGATTTAGAAACGGAACAATTTGTAGACGTGGGAGGAATTGGGTCAAGAAAACCAGACTAGCTTGCTTTGCACCTCGATCATAGATTATCGGTTGCAAAACGAAATGTAGACTCAAACTAATTTTGGGAAGTATTTGAAAAAGTCACTATAATCACTCATCATTGGAAATTGGATACAAAAAAAAAATCCAATTTTCTCAATAATGACAGTACACCAAACTGAAGTGCGCTGTTAACTACCTGGATGCAGTGGCTTTATTTCTTTTACTCTGCACCCTTACTTTTTAATCCTTTTTATCAACCTTTATGAGACACATCGTTGGATATTATTTTATTACCGAAGCTTCTGTGGAAAATCAAATATAATATAAAAGAAACTGCAATTAATTAATTGCCAATAATGAGGTTGTGTTAGAACTTATGAAGTCATCTCCATTAACTAAATTCGTGGAGGAAAATTGTCTTCAAGAATGGGTTGACTAAAATAAATCAATCAGTTCCCTCAGTGAAGATTGCTATAGGGCTAACTGAGACTGGCTGAAAGTCCATCGAAGACAAATTATACTTCACACTGGTTAGACCACATCTTTGATATGAGCACTGCTTGGAAACCCCATATCACCCCAAAAACATCTCTCTCTCTTCGCTTGAAAGAGTCCAGAGACGAGCTGGCGTTCAGGAGCGGCAAGACCTGCCTGTCGCGGAACTTACGGCAGAAGTCAGTTGCTTTAAACGTCGACTTTCGCTGCCGTGTCTAATTCAAATGCCACAGTGAAATCTCGATATAAGTCAAAATCTCAGGGGAATGAACCTCAAACTTCGACTTCTTATGCGGAGTGTCTCCGAGTTGTAGCCGAGGTCGCCATTTTACCCCTCCCCTCCTTGCTTGCACATAAATTACCGTACGCCCGCAAAGTAAACCTTATTGTAGCACGGGGAATTAAGCACACAAGATGCAACATTTTAAAAATTTGTTATATAAACGTCTTACATATTTATTAATTTGTTTCAAAATGGCATGATTTTTGTTTTTAAAGTTTTCCCAAAAATATAAAATTATTACGTTAACGCTTTTCGAAATCAATGATGACCTACCTTATACAACTCATTGGTGAGATTTGGCTACGCAACAGAGCTAAAAAAGAAGAAGAATTGAGCGCATTTCCAGCACCGGGCGTTGACGTTAGCCTTGGCGTGTTTTGAAACGGTCAAGCCACCCATCACTGCAGCTGGAAGTCTGGATGCTCTAACTTCTTGCACAAAGACCTGGCTCTTTTCTTTTGAAGAATTGGACCCGAAAATCGGAATGTTTTTCGGCCCGTACAGCTTTTGAACCAGGTCAAAGCAGCCTCTTCAACATCGGGAAAAGCCACCTTCTCATGCGTTTCCTGACCTGCTGAATAAGACCATTGTTGAACTGTTCTCCAGAAGTTTTCTCCTTATTACATGTAATGTAAATTTTTGGGCTCATTATTTGAATTAGATACGGCAAAGTTCGACGTTTGGAAGCAGGCCTATAAACAAAAAACTTACTAACTAGTAACCAACGGAGAGATAATACGATCCATAATTTTTGTTGAGATGCACTACAAGGCAGCTTGCATTCAAGGTTATTCACTGCAAAGGAATTTCTGGCAAGGAGCCCAAGCATAATTAAGCTGCTCAAAACGAAGTATACTACGTGATGTACTTTGGTCAAAGAATCGTTCGTGGTTTTGGGTACAGTCATACACAACTGATCATGATGAGACGACTTTCTCTCTTTAAAAGCCAAGGTCTATTTGTTTGTGGCACCAATTTCAACGATCAAAAATAAAATAATACATGGTTTGCATTACTTGGACATGATGGCACTGGATATTTTATTAATTGAAAAAGAATGTGTGCGTTTAGGCCACTCAAAAGGATTTTGGCATAAACTAGCAAAATCATTCAGTCAAGTGATCAATTGTTTCCTGCTGGCTGTGGCCATTTAACCAGTAATAAACTCCCCAAGAGGATTAGATGTTGAGATGGAGAGAGTTGAAACCCTCGAGCTCCGGAAATACTTCGGTTTTCTCTCAAAAGAGGGTTTCAGTTCCATGGCATGATTGATACCGGTAACCTTTTTTCTTGTTGCATTTTTCAGTATTTATTTTATGCCAAAAGTAGACACAGCAGATGTTTAATATTGTCGCCGGAATTTTTTTAGGGTACCTCCTTTTCTGACCTCCCCGTCTTTTTTTTTCTTCCTTTTTAATACTCAATTTACCTGGGGCACGTGCCCCATGGCCCCCCGGATCCTCGCCTGATATGGTAAACGAGTGCAAATCGATGAGAGCAAGATAGGAAAACGAAAATATTATAGAGGACACAGAGTAGAAGGTCAGTGGCATTTGGAGGAATAGAGGAAGAGTCGAGGATGTTTCATTGTAGTAGTTGAGAAGCGAGATGAGGCCACGTTGTTACCTTTAATTAAACAATGGATTGCACCAGGTACCACCATTGTGTCAGATTGCTGGAAAGCTTACTGCAATCTGATAAACATGGATACAAACACGAGACAGTGAACCATTCAAAGGAGTTTGTCAATGATGAGGGTGGTCACACCAACAAGATTGAAGGTCACTGGCGGCAATGAAAGTTAGTCTTCCAACTCACGGAAGACGAAAAGCACCACTACTCATCATACTTGGCCGAATTTTGTATAGATACACCAACAAGGACAAAGACATTTTCATGCAATTTGTAAACGATGTTGCTAAGGTCTATGATCCACGCAATGACCACATTCTGTAAAAGATGTAACAGAGCATGGAGGAAGGAATGAGCAGAGTAAACCTAGAATAATGTGTTATTAATTTATTGTACTTCACTAATGTATTATTGTGATGTGTACCTGGCCATGGAGAAATGGACTAAGGAGTGGTGGTGCGAGCGTGGGTAAAACTATTCCAAGTAAAATGTATAACTATGTATAAGTACAACAAGTATGATTTGAAACTTTGCATGGTGAGAATACGATGAGAACAAAGCAGTATGTATCATTACTTATGAGAACGAAGCAATATGTATCATGACTTATGAGAATGAAGCAATATGAGTGACTAATGAGAACGAAGCAATATGTAGTATGAGGCTTATGAGAACGAAGCAATATGTATGATGACTTATGCGAACAAAGCAATATGTATTATGACTTATGAGAACGAAGCAATATGTTTCATGACTTATATGAACGAAGCAATATGTACCATGACTTATGAGAAAGAAGCAATATGTATGATGACTTATGAGAATCGAAGCAATATGTATTATGACTTATGAGAACGAAGTAATATGTATGATGACTTATGAGAACGAAGCAATATGTTTCATGACTTATGAGAACGAAGCAATATGTATTATGAACGACTTACGGTGAGTTAATGATCAAGGTAATGTACCCGTGGGGTACATCACTCATGTTCCCTGAGCTAGTGCGTCTTTGTAGCACATCACTTGGTGTTTTCTTTGTTGAAGTATTGCGGTTTGTACATAAAAAGGTGTTTGTAATGTTAACTTGTATAGGTGGGAAATGCTCAGATGTACTTCTTTAGGAAGTGTTCCAAATAGCAAGTAGGTTATTATACACGGAATTGATAGAGCCACAAAATATATGGTCCTCAAAATTTTACTTAGTCATGGCACAACCTTACTAAATGTATACGCAACCTAAATTGATGATGTCATTTCACATGTCATGTTGATGTGATTTTTACAAATGTTCAAATAAAGTAAAACCATTTTGGTTGTTTTCCCAAACACTTTGATGTTTGTTTTCAGGTGTTATTACGTAAAATAAATTAAGACAATGTAACTTTGCCTCAAATTATAAAGTAGTATTTAAATAGTCAGGAGCATCACTTTATTGAAAAATTTTCATCATATTCAAATAACCAGGAGCTTTACAAAACATTTGATTTCACAAGAATTTTCATGACATGATATGATATGGATATGATGTGATGTGATCTATAGTGTGATCTATAGTGTTCGACAACGTCCTAATGGTCGAGAGGAAACGAATCCGCTTAGTAATAGTTAGGTTATGAGTTGGACGGCGTGGTTATAGAATTGGTCTTTTCATCCCCAAAAGGAACAAATTATTTTGTATTATGATAAATTGACTCCTACAATATTGAAATAGATAGTATGACCTGTTCTTTTTCTGATTTGTGGCTCTCGAGTGAATAAATTTGTGGCTCTCAAATCAATAAATAGCGAAGTCCCAAAAAACAGTCACTGCGCATGTTCAGTGACATTGACCTCCGGCTTGGTTGCGTCATGCTCTATTTGTAACCGTGGGTAATACCTGACCGCGACTTTTTTCTTCCGTAACACACGCTGGCTTATGGAGTAAACAGTAAAGCGGATAGGAAGAACTCTCTATCCCTTTAACTGTGGACCCATAGCCAGCGCGTGATCTCGCCCCGGCCATGGTCCCTGTCGAATCCCTGTCGAATCCGTGGCAAACAGGCCTTGTAGTTTTCTATGGTTTTAGCAGTGAAAAAATCTACGCACTGAACGGACCCCAATATTCTTACACGACCTCGAAGTGTGACGTGGTTGAATACACAACGCCTATGGGTCGTTCATCGCCTTCGAGAGGCGGCTGGCTGTGAACAACAAGTAGCGCAGCGGTACAGTACACAAAGCCGATCAAGCGTGACGTAGTATTTGTAGCAGTAGCTGGCTACAAAAGACATTTATTATTTCACAGGGCAGAAACAATCACAAATACAATGGCAAAAAAACAATTAGAGAAAAAAAAAATACATATACATGATGAAAATAAGGTAAACATGACAAAATGTTGACAGCACCCCTGTAGGATTACCAAATGTGCTTTACTCTACATTTGCATTCTTGTTATCATTCAGGCATATGATTGCCATCCAAACCCAGGACCAAGTGCTAGTGGAAATGCGAGTGAGTTTTTCTACCAAGTGTTTCAGACCTGGTTTCCATGCTATATATGTCGCTAAAAGCGTGCCTGTGGGGCGAAAGATCTATTTGTTGCGATTTTTGCGATGGTTGGCATCACGTGGATTGCTTGAGCATGAAAAACGGAGAGTTTTGAGGCATATACTGAGGATAGCAAATTGACATGGTCATGCTGGCGTTGTAAGATGCCAAACTTTAGCCCTTTCACACGAGACCGTTTTAACAAGGGACCTTGACTAAAAATCGCATCCATGTTAAAAAATAGCAAAATCCCAGTCGTGTGAAAGCTATCCTTGTTAAATAATTACCACGGACCCTCGTTATTTATAACAGAGATCGAGACCTCCTCCAAAAAATCTCATCGATGTTAAAATCGCCACGATAGGTCGTGTGAAATGCTTCGTGCGCCCAAACAGGGCCAGGGCTAGGGGACCCTTGCTTTGGCGGTATCATTTCGCATGCGCAGAACGCGTCACTAATCAGCTTGCAATAAATCCCGGATGTGTGTTGTTGGTAAACAACTTGTACGTCCCCATCACGTTGATCAGTGAATGAAACGGTTTCATCGTAACTCCAAGAGACTTTCTTGGCCCGGACACGTTTATTTTTCTCGTTGGATGGCCTTACGTTAGAAATCTGGCTCTGCATGTGAATCCATCGGAATTGTTGCAAGTATACTTGATTCGATATCCATAATAAAACTAGAATAAAATTTTCGGGAAATGGGAAGGAAATGAAAACAAAATGTGGAGAAAGTAACGTTTGACTTCGCACAACGCATATTTTTATCTTCGCAGGAAAACCACTGGTAACGTAGAAAAAGCGTTCAGTGAATAAGCTCTGCGCGTGGTACCAGTGAAATATTGGATTGCACAATCATGACCTTGACCCTCCATGGAAAACGAGGGACGTTAGTTTTGGCGTGAGTGGACGTCGTGAAAGTTTGTTAAAAAATCGCAAACGACCGAGGCGACAGACAAATGGCGCCCATTACCAAGGACCTTTGTTATCGGTGCTCGTGTGAAAAGGGCTTAACAACACACATACCCCCTGTTGCTTACCATTGGTGACTTTAGTTGACCAAGGTCAACACAGGACACACACAGCACTTTATAATTGGGACCAAGGACACACACAGCACTTAATTGGGAGTATCATGACCAGCTTTTAAAACAGCTGTATGTTTCCTCTTCGCAGTCATACCCATGTTATATATGGTTGGAAAGACCGATTCCTTATCTTTCTAATCTAATGGTAATAATAATAATAATAATAATAATGTGTGGACTTATATAGCGCACGTATCCACCAACTGAGTGGTGCTCAATCTACATGTTGCTGTTATATCAGACATAATACAAGTCAATCCTTTCAATGGCCATTTGTGCTATGGAACGCCATACACTTGTGTACAAAATGCTCTCTGTAGGTAAAACTTGTAGCTTTGCATGGTGAGGAGGATAAGTAAGATTATTGAGGTGACACATGTGAAATTCTCAACTGAGTAGTACTAGTTCTGAAGAGTTGTACCTCCAGTTCTTTTCAGAACTAATTACTACTCAATTGAGAATTTCACATGGTGTCACCGCAATTACTCTTACTTAAATGCTCTCTGTGTTTGTGAAACAAAGTCAGGGGAAGTAAAATAAATAACCTGATCATTTTATATGCAATGCCAATGATTTTGGTATCATATGAAAGGGAATTTTGATGATGAAAAACGAGTTATATTTATATAAATGTAATGAAAGCTGTACACGAAAAGGCCTGATCTAATAAAAACAAATTATGCGAATTTACCTGTCTTGCTGAAGAGATATCGCAACCGTTGTATACAAAACCAGTCCTTGTCATAGACATAGACTAGAGTCTAGCTATAGTTAGTAGGTCAAAACCGCATAAGCGCGCGCTAAAACGTGTGTCACACAGTCAATACGGCGCGCCATTTATTTAGTAAAACGCCCTCTATAATCTTATAAGATTTTACCATAGTTTAATTATAAAACTCTATGGATTTTGCTGGTCCTCCATTAGACTGGTCCCGTCTATATCCTATCAAGGATATAGACAGGCTCCAGGCGTACCACTCAACGGATTTCATTGGATACGTTAACGCATTGTGCAGAAGATCTGACGTCACCATTCCAGGCTTGCGTGCTAGCTACCAACCAAGGTCAAAGTTTAGCATCGGGGAAAGGATGGCGGCTGCACGGCCATAATCTGGCGTAATTCACGCACCTCTAGCTCAAAGCGTGACGTCAGATCTTCAGGCTTCGGTGGTGCAGCGCGGTATGCGTATTTGTTTTTTACACCGCAGCGACGGGTTTTGTGCGCATTTCGCCCTTGTGTCAAGACTATGAACCCATTCAGCACGCATGCGCGCGAAGGGAATTTCGACACGCAAAAAAAACCTACCATCAACGGAGAGGGAATGGCTCCATGAGTTCCACTAGCACTGCAGAGCGCCATGGTCGACTGCAGCTTGGAGTTTTCTATCGTCGCGCGCCTAGGGTTTCGTAGTCTCTCTCTCAAGACCGGAATTGGCACTTTTACTGCACAAAACCCGTCGCTGCGGTGTAAAACAAATATACGCGCGCGGTATAAGTTGCGTACAAGAAGTGGATTGACGTCATCAACGATGTACTGTACATGATAATGGTACGGATATGGATGAAAATGAAACTCAAGATTGTGAAACGCGGAACACACACAACTAGCTTATGAGAAAGATAATGTTATAATGATAGTCGACCAGATCAACCGACATTTTTGACTGAGCCAGTGAGCAGGTCGTTTGGTGTGACTTTAGTCGTTTGTCTTCCTATTCGGGTGAGTTGATTCGTAGTCTAACGTGTGTTGTCGATGTCGTGGAGGTAGAATCAGGTTGATTGATTTGATGTCCGTAAGTGCGGTGCCCATGAGACCATAGGAATAGGAATAGGATAGTGCTGCGGTTTGGGGTGGGAGGGGAATACCGGTGGGTGGAGGGTGTAATTTTGATATGGATAAATTATATTTGTCAACTTCCAGGAAATGTAAGTGTACAATGAAAAATCCTTGGTAAATCTAGTGCTCTTGACTTTTAATGGTGATTTTGTGATAATTTTTTTTTTTTGGGGGATGCATCGGCGATGATCTAACCCCCATCATCCCCAATTTGCTTTCTTTTTTATGCTAAAATTATTAGAATAACTGGAATTTCCTTTGTTTGAATATATTGCGCACTATTTGCATACCTGTAATTTAACTGTGACCTTGTAAAAGCTAGTCTAATATTAACGTACATAGTATGACTAAGTCGAGGTTAGTAAACCTTATTGACATTCTGAAAGCATGCAGGGATTGAGTTAATAACGGCTTTCCTGTGTACGTGCTGACATTTATTTAAACTTGATACAAATGTCAGCCTTGGGTGCATTAATTGTAGAGTGATATATTATTATTATTTTATTTCACAGAAATTTAAAATTTAAAACACAGAAATACATAAACAAATCAAAAGATCATTAAAATTAACAAATGTGGAGATGGTAAGACTGAGGAGGAATTTTTAATTCCTATAACCAAAAGGTTCAGTCTCACCAATAAAAAATGTACAAAAATAAATATAGGGACAATATCGTCACGATCAGAGCAGACTTTCAACAGGGCATGGAATCGGTATCCTAGTTTTAAGATGAACACAGTGACTGACCCATTTATGCAGACATGACCTTATTATGAGGGGTATTATTTTCAGTCACTGAGTTAACCTCCTACAATCAGTGCAATTTTGAAACAACCCATTCAGGCCACCCAAGCCATTAGCTGTTGCCAGTGGCCTCCTATGGTTACCCTTCTGTGCATTGTCACACCACTGAGATTGCAGGGTAAGGTGGTCTCCATCGATACATTGCAGGCCATACTAATATGTTCAAACATTTACAGTGGCCTTGGGTGGTACACAGTTGATTTTGTAAGATTAATTGGAAAGGACAGCAGGCTTGTACATGTATGTACTGAAGGTTGCTCAAGAGCAGAATTTTGTGGATCGGAGTGGCCTCCATGTGTAAGAGGGTTTTAACCCTAACCCTCCAGGGTAATTTGGCTAGAAACCCTGCCAGACGCAACAGAGTGCATCGTTTATCAAAGTGACTTGGCTGCCAAGTGCAACAAGATCCATCTGTTAACAAATCTCAAGGCCGAACTGCCTCAGAGTCTGTGGTCACCAAACGCAGCAGAATACAACTCTGGCATTGTTTAATGGGACCAGCTCTCAATAGAAACAGGCTTGGCTGCTTATGCACTGGTGTTGACAGCTGAATCCATCAAAGTGCATCAGACTTTTCCAGCTGATGCACTCTGCTGCGTCTGGCAGGGTTAGGGTTAATCTAAAATAAGCACTATGATTCCATGCCAGGCTGTTCATCGCAATATGCCCTTTAAAATGTCAGTAAATGCATCCTTATTTTATAAGAATGAAGAGAGATGACAATGTTCATATAAATCAACATTTTATAAAAGTTTCAGCTCATTTCATTATGTCATTAACCCTCCTACTAATAGACCATTTGAAACCATTCAAAATTTCCACTTTCAAAAATGCCCATTGGTTTTGTACACACATGGTGATACCATTGAACATTGTTGGTAGCAAGCTTTACTACCATTCAAATCCATTCAAATGCATAGAGGGTCCATTGATTCACCACTTAGAAGTATCCAAACAAGGTTTTGTATTAGCTGTACTACCATTTGGAAAGATCCAAACAAGGTTTTGTATTAGCTGACCTACCATTCAAAACCATTTGGGAGAATTAATACTGTACACAGTTATTTCACCATTCAAAACCACAAAAGCGAATGGTTTCAAATTGTGGATCAACTTGTATGAAAAAGGTACCAGAAGTAGGAGGGTTAACAAGAAAATAATGATAAATTCATATTTGTTTGCATTCATTATGTAAATTGCATTCATAAAGTTATATTTGAAATACATATCACGTTCTCTCAAAAATTACTGCATGTCAGTAATTTCTCAGGATGTTTGGTTTCATCAGCAACTTTATATCAAGTATTACAAAAAAATTGATAGTTTTTTCTTCTTTTTTTCCTAAAATATATATTGTATTTTTTATATATGTAATAATATTTTTGTCATTGTAAAGTGACCCTTTCAGCTACTGCTGTTGGTCATTTTGTCTTTGAATACCAAAAAAAGAAAAAAAAGAAAAAGTGTGAGCATCTATTATTAGGGGGGACAATGAAATTTTTTAAATTGCTTATAGGAAGTTATGTTGGAATTTTTCTTAAAGGGCTTGGTGAGTAGATTACAGAACACTTTTAATTTAAAAAATTGGTCAAGGTATTACCAAGTTATGGTCCGATAAAGATTTCAGAATGTGCTGTTTCAATTCCCTAGACAACAAATGTCAAAAAAGCAACAATAAACAAAAAATGTTTTTATACCATCTCATTTATTTTATTTACACCTACTATCAAGCATCTCAATTCACCTTTTCTTGTATGTATGTTGCCTATATTTGTCATATCAGTGGTTTTTTCCAGAGGATACATCACATTATGAAGATATAGCTCAGTAAAAAGCTTTTAAAGTGCCAAATGGGCCTTTTAAAGCCGAAATCACAGTAAATTATCAAAATTTGCATATTTTAAGTATCCTTTTCATAATGATTGTAGAGGATCTTGTGAATCATTTTGCATAATCTGAGTCTTTGTTACTCATATTTAAAGTATAAATGTGTTCCAAGCTGAGAACATTAACCCTAACCCCTGCCAGACGCAGCAGAGTGCATCAGCTGGAAAAGTCTGATGCACTTTGATGCATTTAGCTGTCAACACCAGTGCATAAGCAGCCAAGTCTGTTTCTATTGAGAGCTGGTCCCATTGAACAATGCCAGCGTTGTATCCTGCTGCGTTTGGTGACCACAGACTCTGAGGCAGTTCGGCCTTGAGATTTGTGACAAGATGGATCTTGCTGCACTGTGACAAGATGGATCTTGCTGCACTTGGCAGCCAAGTCACTTTGGTAAACGATGCACTCTGTTGCGTCTGGCAGGGTTTCTAGCCAAAATACCCTGGAGGGTTAGGGTTAGGGTTAATGGTTGTTGTAAAACTGGCATAAATTTGGGCTTAAACACAAAATTTTCCTTTTTTTAGCTCTGGAGACTAAGTCTATGCATTAAATGTGCAAAATGTTGTTATGTCAATCCTATTCCACTCAAATTTGGTCATTGAGTAAACATTTGGATACCAATATACTCAAAGTAAAAGAAAAACAATTATAATAATTTCACAGGTAATTTAGGATCAAAAGCCTTGTTTTTCATTACTTTAAAAAGCTAATTATATATTCATAACGTTATAAATAATGACAAGAATTTATAAATCTTGACAATAATTTCAAATCTCCATTGTCCCAGTCCCACTTCAAAGCAAATGCTGTGCATGATCCAGTCAAAAAGTATGAATTTTCACCGATTATTATTATTTATTATTTATTTTTTGTTGTTGTAAATTTCTGTGTTAGGCCAGTGATATTTTTTTAAAATCCTTCAAACTTAAAAGAAAAATCATATTTTTAAACTTTATCATAACTCTTATCTCCAAATTTAATAATCTGTAAAGTTGTTTTTGGGGGCAAAATGTATGGAAAAGTTAAAAAATTGATTTGCAGTTTCACCATTGATTTGTGCACTGTTTTCTTCCCCATTGTTTATCCAAAAAAAGTGGCCTACTGCACATGCGCTGCACGATCGTATTGCAGACGCTATGCATGCAATCCTCACACCACAAGTAGCCTACTGCACATGCGCATTACAATCGTATTGCAAACGGTATAGTTCATGCAGCATGCACGCACCGAATCGGCATTTCTTTCAAATCTTCGGATTAAATTAACGATAAATTGAGACAATAAGAACTAATGTGTTTACAAATAAAGTCCACTTTATAACATATGTTAATGTTCAGGAACTTGTAATCACCATGTTCCTCCAAAATCCTGGCAATTTCATGTTGATTTTCGGGAGAAAGTCCGACACTTTTAGCAAGTGATCGTAGATCTCTCTCGCTCGGTCAACTGCATCGTGTGTGACTCCGCGTTATGCCCCAGTCACATTTCCGCCGGGCGCCGGGCGGAGAGGGGGTATCGGGCGGTCACCCGATGTCCCGGCCATCGGAGACAAATCCCGGATGTCTCAAATTGCACTTGGTCACGGTCACATTAGATACGGGCGCCGCACGGCAACAAATTAGATTTCCGCCGAGTAAGTCGAACGGACAACGGACGGGGACCGTAGGGTGGCCCTACGGACATCGTCCAGGCACCGTACGGAGGCCTGAGGCACCCGGCCGATGTTTTCCGCCAGGTGAACGGGGAGGCCGGACGTATCCCGCACGATGCCCGGGCGGGCGTCTGTGGCCGGTTTCAACTGAGCCAGGCGCCCGCACGATACCCGTGCGGGCGCCGGACGGGCGCCGTCCTGAGAGCCGGGGGCCGCTCGGCGCCGGCCTGGCGCCGGTGAATAATCGGTAGGCGCCCGCACGGTTTCGATACCGCTCGGGCGCCGTACGATTACCCTTCGGCGCCCATAAGGCCATCGGGAGGACCCCGGACACCGTACGGTCCAGGTGGCCCCGAGCCTTCCTAATCTCTTAATTAATCCTTTGATGACCGTACGATGCCGTGGGTGGCTGTTAGGCTATCGGACGGCTCCCCTTACGGGTCCCCTGCGGTTCATTTGCGATGAGTTAGGTCGAAAAAGTCTGCCGGCCATCGGAAAATTATAACTCCGCGTTAAAAGTTGGCGGCGGCCCGTGCGGCGTGTTTTAATCGGCCGATAGCTCCGATTGATCCGCCGGTGACCGTAAGATTTCCCGATTCCCGTGCGATTTTAGGCAAAAGCTCGCCGGGCGGGCGCCTTTCCTACAATCGGCGTAAATGTGACTGGGGCATTACCGTGGCGGTCGTGAAAAATTGCTTCCGGCCGTCTGAAGAAAAACGTGCGATTATATATCGTATTATCTACTGGAAAATGACGTCTGATTTCATTCCAAATTCATATGGGGATGGATTATCGTTCGTACCTTCGGTTTATGGTGCCGCGTTTTGCGAAATTGGCATTGTTTTTCAAAGATCTTCGATGGAATTTTCAACGATGTTTTCTGCACCCCCGACTCGCCTATCGATAACGCGCACGTAGAAATCAGTTCTTTGCAAAGCAGGCTTTATTTTTCGACTAGATACGACAACTCTTTCCGGTGCAAATGTCAACTTGAAAATTGGAGGCTTCAGATGCGTTGGTAACGTTGTTTCGAAACAAGCCGGGAGCGCGGGAGGTGGAAAATTCAGAATGCTTTTTATCGTGTATTTTTAAAATATATTCTAATTTTTCTTTCGCATTCTAATAAATAAAGGATTAGATTTTTTTATGATATCAAAAATAAGCTGCTTTCTTATGCTTAAAGTCTCTAAATATCATCACAAAAATTGCAAATTCTCATGTTGTTACGCCTTGTCTAGTGGGGTAAAACGGTGTGTTTGACGCGCCTACTATTATGATGAAACTTTCACAGGTTAATTTAAAATATATTTCTTGAGGGTTGGAATGATACGTTTCAAAACCAAAGTTACTTATTCTTACCTTGAAAGATTAGCATTGATAATTAAAAAAAAAAAATGTAAAATTTGATTGGTGTCAAGTTAATCAAATGATGGGATTAGTCTTCTACAAATAATTTTGTTGAGAAATAATTTCCAGTTTGAATTTCTGAACGAACACAAAAATCTGAATACATTTTTCACTATTTTCTTTGAACAACACAAGTAATATATTTTATTATTTTTTATTATTGGTTTATTGTTTCACTATCGCAGCCAAAAAGGCTGAATTACAGTGATAATTGCAACATAAAAATATGCAAATAGGAATTAAAATATTAAAGATTATTAATTAAATATCAATATACAAAATAATAATATATTTTAAACTTATTTACATATGTACATTAAATACATGTATTAAAATATAGTTAAAATTAAAAACAAAAACAAAAACAAGGCAAAAAAATAAAAACACAAGCAGGGACATAAAGAGTCTTTGAAAGGACAATCGGACTAAAGACATGAATGAGATAATAAAGGGGGAAGAGTTGAACCATTCTACAGGATTATTAATGATTAAGAACTTGCTGCACACCAGGCTAAAATTAAAAATAATTGAATAAAAACGTTTCATATCAAAACTACAGAAAACTCACAAATTGCACACAAAAACTACATTTACCAATTAACATGTCAACTAAAACAAAGACACCATAAACAAATACCACAGACCAAAACAATGATCACAGGTGAAAAATGTGAATAAACTGACAAAATGGCTTTACGTGAAACAAGCTGAGAGACGAAGGGACAAATCACTTCTGCTTATTTAGAATGGTTGTGAGGTACGGATAGGACTACATTTATATCCATTATTGTTCTACATCTAATTGTGTACAACAGTGAGTCTGAGTTTCGTAGGTCATTATTCCTAGGAGGGGGGAGCCAGTTACTATGTTTGTTTGAATTTAAAAGTATATTGCCAAAATTAAGTGAAAGCTGTTCAAGTCTCTCAGTGAGAACTGGAATGTTAAGTACCTGACAGATTTGTGTACGACTGATATTGACAAGGTCACCAGTCACATAGGATTATACGAAATGCCTTTCTTTGCATTTTCTCCAACACTTTTCTGAGCATGGAGGAAGAAACAGTCTGTTTTCTTCCTCCATGCTCTGAGCTCTGGACAAACCGTAAAACAATGCAGGCGATGCATATTCTAGTGTGGGTCCGACATATTGTAAATACACTGTTCTTAAATCATTAATTGGAATGTTACAACGTTTCAATTGACGTAAAAAATAAAGGTTTTTTGTTAAAAGCTTTGCACATTTAATCGACTTGAGTATCCCATTTAAGGTTCTCTTGCAGGTGGATGCCCAAAGGTTTAACACAATTAGTTTGATTAATGACTGAATTACCAATTTGAAAATGAGGCACAACAGGTGGCAGTCTTTGAAAGCAAGAGATCATGACTTGGCATTTTGGGGGGTTCAGTTTCATGTTATTATTGGTTGACCATTCCTGCAAACAATCAAGTTCCTGTTGCATGGAGATTGTTTGGTCATTGTTACGGTATGTTTGAACAAAAGACATGTCACCTACGTATTTGAAATGTGAGACCTCAGGGGTGCCAGAAACAAAGTAATTAATTAAAAAAGCTACTGGACCTAATTTTGTGCCTTGTGGGACCCCAGCAATGGCAGTTTCCTAACTAGAAACACTCCCATTGTACCGGGACAGCTTATTTTCTGTTAGATAAAAAACTGCAAACCCATGGGATGATTGAGGGACGAACTCTCAAGTTTAAAACATTTTCTACCACTATTTGATGGGTAACTCTGTCAAAAGCTTTAGAAAAGTCAGTAGTTACCAAGACAGCAGTGTGTTGAGGTTTATCAGTTCCTTTCAAAATATCACCTAACAAATTATCTAAACAATGTGTACCAGAAAGTCCCAACCCTAACCTTCCCAAATCCTCCAAAATCCTCTTTGCTAAAGTGAAGGATTTTGAAGGACTGAGGTTACATGCTACATGCTCTTTGCTAAAGTGAAGGATTTTGGAGGATTGAGGTTATTAGGCATACTTGCCTTTCCATGGTACATGTACATCCATGTTTGTTGTAGTGATTGCAAGGTCAGTGTTTGGGTCAGTGGACACTGTTTATTGCTCCATGCATGCAGGGAGGGTCCCTGGCCATGTACATGTATCACAGATTAGAAACACACGTCTGCATACATGTGTGTACATGTCATGTGCTTGCTTTACTACTGAAGGATTTTGGAGGATTCAGGTTATGTGTAAGCAAATGGGCCTAGGGAGTTAGGAAGGATTCAGGTTATGTGTAAGCAAATGGGCCTAGGGAGTTAGGGTTAAGGGAACCAAACTGTTGTGTATCAATTAAGTTCTTAATATCATCAAAAATCCAATTCACAACAAAATCTTATAACACTTTAGAAAACAAACGTGTGAGTGAGATTGGGTGTAAATTATCAATATTAGGTGGATTAGACTTTGGGACTGGTACATGTATAACAAAGGCAGATTTCCAAATATCAGGAACAACGCCTTCTTGTAGGGAACAATTAATTATTTGGGAGGGAGAGGGAAAGACAGTTCATAAGAAAATTCCTTGATCACACAAGGTGGAATGCAGTCAGGGCCACCGCTCTTATTAATGTTGAATTTCTTGAGTTTCTTGAACACGTCTTGCGGAGACACTGTAGGTGGTGGAAATGTAGAGGGTAGGTAAAACCTGTGATCAATATAAGATTTGAGGCTTTGCATGGTGGAATATTGACATCGTTTCGGTTTGTGGTTTATCTCAACTAACGTGAAGCTGAGGTACAGGTTCTGAAAGAAATTATCGCACAACTGTATCTCAACCTTTCGTTAAGTGAGAAAGGTTCAAGGGAGAACCAATGTCGGGCAACTCGTTTTTCTCTACTGTCGCTAATTGATAAATAATTGTTCAGGGAGAACCATGGAACCAATGGTACCATGGGGACTTCACCATGAGAATAACCCGTGAAGACCACATGGTTCTCCCTGAACCATATTAACCCGTGAAGTCCCCATGGTTCTCCCTGAACCATATTTCTCACTTAGCGACAGTAGAGAAAACGAGTTGCCCGACATTGGTTCTCCCTTGAACCTTTCTCACTTAACGAAGGTTGAGATACGAGTTGTGCGATAAGGTTCTTTTCAGAACCTGTACCTCAGCTTCGCGATAGTTGAGATACATGTAAACACATGGTGTTACCGCAAACCGAAACGAAACTGTGATCAAGTTTTGGAATGTCCTGTGCCACGGATATGAATTGGTGGTTTATGATGTTCGCAATGTCCTCTGGTGATAAACCGGGTAATTGTGAAACTTCTTTTGCAGTTTTGACCTGTTAGTTTCTTAATTTGTTGATGCCACTGTCGTGGGTTAAGTTTCCTCAATTTGCCAACACTGGAATTGTAACAAACCTGTTTAGCACGTTTGATAAGTCGAACAGTTCTATTGCGGAGAAGACGCCATGATGAGAATTTGCCACCTGCAAAAGCCTTTTGGCTCTTAACGACGAGTGATTTTAGTTCAGGGGTTATCCACGGTTTGTCATCTCTCACAGGTTGGTGGGTTCATAAACAATTTGGTCAACATTAACCCTCCTGTGACTGCAAGAGTCAAAATCAGTCAAAATGTTGATATACTTGCCAAGGTATATCTACTTAAAAGTCAAACATTGTCAAACCTTACGTATAGTAAGTACATTTACAGGTCAAAATGAGTCAACTGTTTTTGACTGGTAAAAGCATTGTCTGGTATTGTTCAGGGTGGTCAAAATGACAGTAAAAACCAGTCAAAAAAGGCAGATGACTGGTTTTGACCTCGAGCAACTTCCCACTAAAGTGCAGCAATAGTAGGAGGGTTAATATTGTACTTTCAAAATATTTTTTTAATTCTGATTCAATACAAATACCTACTGTTTTCTTCTTTAATACCCTAAACACCCCAAACCATTCAAACTCCAACAGCAGGGTTTGTTGTATTTGGATGGACTCATTACTGTATAGCCCTGACAGTGATACTTTGCATGTGTCCCAATTCCAGCTAAGTCCAACAGTTGGGTGGTACTGTTTGTGCATGGTGAACAGATTTCATTTTGGTGGATTCAGGAAGGTTCTTAGCCAAAATAACTAATAAGTGGGTTAGAGTTAAAAGAAATTACCACCATGATGTAGATGTAGGTAACAGTTCATATTTAGCTTTAATGGATTGTAAAACCCTGAGGCTACGGTAATGGGAGTTACTCACCTGATTATTGTTCCTTTAAAGTTCCCATTTAGTCACTCTTGTTGACCATGTTGTCCAAAACCTCATGGTGAAACACAGTGATGTCTTGTCAGAAACCTCCAGGAAATATTGGAAAGTCAGTAATCTATAAATTATCTACTGCAATCCAGATTGGAATAATTCCAGACTGGAATAATTCCAGACTGTTAAGTCCTCCATAAGGCTCGTTTTGTCTTTAAAAGCCTGCAGGAACATATGTTCCCATGTGGACTAATTTGCCCCAGACACCTGCTACTGATTGTGTCACTAGTAATGTTATGTACACGAAGTGTCAGTTTTGGTTAGTGCAAGTCATTACTCATTTTAAAAAATGTGAATTTTGTTGTTGTTGGGGGAAGGTGGGGCTACTGGGTCGCCGGGGCTACTGGCCCACTCTTAAGTTTTTTTTGGTTTTTTTCTGCTCTGCTGCCCTCCATTGATGAAACAAAGACCTGTGGCTTTTGTTCTACATGTGTTCTTTCTAAAAACCACAGAGTTTACATGCCTGCACCGGGTTTACCCAGAATAATTGTGACTTTTCTTCCGTTAGCTGCTCATCAAAAACTCAGAAATACATACTCCATTTCTGCTTAGTAGTAGTGCTTAAGTAAGGTAAGTTTTAATCACAATTTGAAGTATTTAACGTTGTAAAAGTGACTTAAAATGGGTGGTAGTGTGATTGTGACATTCAGTACGCCACGTCAGTGCGTATTTTAACGTTAAAGACAGGTCTTATGTTGTAGCATCGGAGGTTGTTGGCCTACCGGTGTTTAGTGCCGGGCATTTTCAAAATGGCGTCTTTTTAATAGTAGAAAAACAATAGACTGCTTCGAAAGGGTAGGTTCTCAATCCTGATTAATTGTTAATTGAATCATTTATACTAACAGTGGAATCAATTGCATAAAAGAAAATTAAGGAGCAACTGAAAGTTTGACCTGAAATTCAGTAATTTTGTGTGCACTGGGAGCCTACATTTTGGATGAATAGTAGCACTTGATTTTGCATGCGTGAACTTCTTTTGTTTTAAGATAACAAAATGGCTGCTGCCATTTGTAATATGTTTGAAAACTTTAATTTTTTGTTTAGTAAGATTTATAGCCAATTTAATTTATAGTTTTTAATGTTTCAAAGGTTATTTATAAAATATATTCCAATAATGTGAATGGAAATTATGCTAAAATACTAAGAATAATTGATTAATTAATCCCACATGAAAAATTTGGGGCTACTGGACCACGATTTTTTTGGGGCTACTCATTCACCTGGGCCAGTATCCCGACAGTGTAAATAGTATTCCATATAATTTTATTTGCTGTATAAGAGTGTTAGTTGTTTGCTACTGTTCATTTCTGCTATGATGAGGCTGCAGTATAACACTATATGATTATTTGTTTGTCTCCCAAATTACAGAATGGTGCGGACATATCGTGCTATGTGGGCCTCAAAACAAATGGGAGGCAGATTCGATGAGTAGAGCCATTGCTGCGATCAAAAGTGGCGTAGATAACCATTCTTCGAGAACCATCAAAGCGATTCAATGTTCCTAAACCAACATTAAAAAGAAGGTGCATGAACTTGGTAGATGAAGATGCGCCAGCACACAAGCCAACAGCTCTCACCAAAGCTGAGGAAGACTGGCTAATCTCATTTGTGTTCCCTTTAATGGTCCAAAAGTGTTGAAAATTATAGTTAGCG
This sequence comes from Zoroaster sp. YZ-2022, assembly GCA_029582265.1. Taxonomy (NCBI): domain Eukaryota; kingdom Metazoa; phylum Echinodermata; class Asteroidea; order Forcipulatida; family Zoroasteridae; genus Zoroaster; species Zoroaster sp. YZ-2022. The sequence continues at coordinate 37,543,106 of CM055829.1, read as the reverse complement.
TTTAAGTAGAAAATGTTTATGCGGTTACTCAAGTTGTTTAAGAATTTTCTTAAAAGCAAAGGCTTGCATAAAGTATAGCCCATGTGAGATATATACACTTGAAAAATACTTCAAATCATGTTTTAGGGAATACAAAATGCCTATGACAAACAACTCCATATTCAACTGAATAACATTCCGAGAATAACAATTGCAGGATTTTTTCTGAAAAAAGTAGAAACTCTTTACATGGTATTTAAACAATTTATTGAACACTTTGGTGCTTCTAAGATATTCACAGTTACTTATTTGAGTGTTTTATTATCCATTTACTGTTTACTATAATCATTTTTTAAACTTTTAATGCCAAATATTAGGTTTTGAGGATGTGGACCACTTGCCCCAGGAGTGGGGCTAGTGGTCCATTTTTTGGCTGAATTTTAATTAATTAATATTCATAAGTGTAATGAATGTGATTGATTTCAACTGTTTGCAATAAAGAAGCAAGTGTTTTGGTCATGTAATAAAAATAGTTTTATCCCTTTTCTAAAGCCTTTTATATTGTTAGATTTAAAATATGCTAAGCGGCCCAGCAGCCCCATCTTCCCCTACATGTATATTCCAATACCTGCTTCTAAAAAAAAAAAATACTTTCATTGTTTTCTTGAAATGCCATGGAAAAGTGAAGAATAATGAAGAATAAATGTTATTTATTCAGAATATTATATTAAATATACCGAACAGGAACACATACATACACATGTACAGTACGTACACATGCAAATCAGGATGTAAAATTTAAAAAAATGATCTGGTTACCCCAGAAGAACCATTATCTGAATCGGATGCTGCCCCCCAGTAAATTTAACCCTAACCCCCTAGGTATTCTGGCTAGGAACCTTCCTGAATCCTCCAAAATCCATCAGTGCACTTTTTGGAAACATGCCCTTGAACGTATGTTCAAAATGCAATGCATTTTCATTGATCTTTCATATTGTGGCCTGTATTTCATGCCAGGTAGTAATTTTATTTGAGAAGTACCAGTGCTGAAGTTTTCCCCCAAAAAGTGGCCCTTAGAGGATTTTGGGTGGTTAGGGTTAATACATGTTTTTGGTATTATTGTTTTCCATAAGCAGCAAACATTGCTACACAGCAAACTACAATTTAGGCCACCTAAATCAGGCAAACGTTCATACCCCTATGTGAAAAAGTCATTTAAAAAAACAGCACGGCGGAATTTCAATTGATTCAGCAATTTTTGATGCAATTGAACATTGTTTCATAGCAAAAACAAAAAGAAAACTAAAAAGCAGACGCGTGGGTCTGAGGTAACGTGTGTGAGACCAGAAACCAGAGAGTTTTTTGGGGGGCCTTACAGAATTTTTATGTAATATTTTTTTAAAAGAAGATCTTTAGAATCATGGAGGAAATGAGCAGTTTGAGGTACATAGTACTTGAAAAATGTTTTTTTTTGTTGACAAAAAAATTGAAATTTCCCATCTTCATCAGTTCACTAGGATTCCCTCAGTGAGTTTAAGGCTGACATCATACTGTAAGGGGTGCGGCTAATGCCCATAAGAAGTTGTCAACTGGAAATAGGAATAACCTATTTACCACTGTACCATTTCCTACAGTATATGAAAGGGTCGGTGATTATGCTAATGAACCAGAAATCCCCCCAACCCAACAACTTCCTTATGTTTACAGCTGGAATACTTTCAAGGGATGGTGTAACATTAGTTATTACAGTACCTGATTACAGAATTACCAAATTATTATCCGAAAGCTGACTTGATGTGAATTTGGTCAAGATACCAATCATACTGGAAAAGTATTTTTATAAAGTGCATTTATTTAAGAGAAAACACAGACAAATATGAAATGAAATATTTCACAAAGTTGCTAAATTGCAATTTTTTGTTCCAGATGTTTTCTGTAAAAGTTCTGAATGGTTTTTCACTCTTATTTAGACTCCACATTGAACTAAATATTCAAAGGTTGCACATTTTCAAAAATTGTGCAGTTTGCAGCCCCAACTATTAAATCGTGAATGTTTTTTCCCCACAGGTTGATTGTTTAATATATAATCTTGATTCAAAGAAAGTAAACATACCCGAAGAAGAAGTTTTGCCAATATGACCAAGACATTGGGCCGGATAAATAAAAGTTAGCAATTGCTTATCAAGTAAAAGCTCAAGCAATAGCAATTGCTTAACAAGTAAAAGCTCAAGGTTAAGCAATTGCTTAAAAATGTATAAATAACCTTCTTCTTTGACTAGCACCTGTTGCTTGGGTGGGTTAAATTGCTTATGGGTATAACAATGATGGGAGGTCAGTTCCGATTAGCCTAGTGGTTGTATATGAGGCATGTTAGCAACATGGATGCTGCCGAAGAATTGGGGAGTGGTACAAATAGTGAGCAATCTTTGAACGAACTGTTCGTTAGTATAATCAAAGAGTACCCTGTTCTAATCGAGAAAAGTCAGTTGCCGGGGTAAAAGACATGAAGGCAAATGCACTTAAAAGCACAAATGTCAATTGCTACCAACACAGGTAAAGCCATGGATGAGAAGCAAATTTTGAAAAGATAGCAAACATGAAAAGTCAAGTGAAGAAGAAAACAGATGGAATGCAAACAGGAAATAGGAAGATTGTTTTAGTTCCATGGGAACAAGATCTGTACAACATCTTCAAAGGGATGAAAACCCGACTATTACGAAGATGCCATGCGCCATTTCTGCTGGTTTCAAACCAAGTACTTCGACTGCTGCCAGCCACTCCAAATTTCAAAATTGAACCGAAATAATTTCCGGTATCTGGTAGGATTGACTTCATCACGATTTATTCTTTCATTGTACACCTTTCATGTTCCCTTACATGCATAAACTCGGCCATGATGGCAGGAGTATGCAACATGCAAGTGTTAGCAAATGCGTAAGCTCCTCATTTAGATCTTGTAAAAATATTAGCAAGTGCTACAAGTCATTAGTAAAAGGTCTGGTTTATTTATATGCTTCCAAGCAAGTGCTAATCTCTAGTAATTGCTTAAAATCATAGCAATTGCTTTTGTAACTACTGGAAGCAAATACTAGCAAGTAATTGCACACTAATATTAATGAAGATTTAAGAAAATGACTAGTAAAAGCAATTGCTACTTTTTATTTATCCGGCCCATTGCCACCTGAAGATGCATATGTGGGTGGACATGGAATATCAATCAGCTGTGTGGTAGGTTTACAGACATGGGGGCATATTTATCTCCTATTCTTCTTGACTTCCAAGAAAATATGGCTTAGTTTACCACCTTCAAATTGAGTGGCTAAGGCGAGACTGTTAAAACTGTATTTTGTATAAATTTGCCTGTTTAAGTTTTACAGGAAACCAGTCAAATTTTAAAAAGAAATTTATTATTTTTGCAATGTCAATCAATTCTGGCAAATTAATACTGGAGTCCTTGATCCAAGGTTACATAGAAAACCACACATTAATTCTAGGAAGTTCAATGGGCCGGATAAATAAAAAGTAGCAATTGCTTTTACTAGTCATTTTCTAAATCTTCATTAATAAAAGTGAGCAATTACTTGCAAGTAATTGCTTCCAGTAGTTAGCAAAAGCAATTGCTATGATTTTTAAGCAATTACTAGAGAGATTAGCACTTGCTTGGAAGCATATAAATAAACCAGACCTTTTACTAATGACTTGTAGCACTTGCTAATATTTTTTACAAGATACTAAATGAGGAGCTTACGCATTTGCTAACACTTGCATGTTGCATTACTCCTGCCATCATGGCCGAGTTTATGCATGTAAGGGAACATGAAAAGGTGTACAATGAAAGAATAAATAGTGATGAAGTCAATCCTACCAGATACCGGAAATTATTTCGGTTCAATTTTGAAAATTTGGAGTGGCTAGCAGCAGTCGAAGTACTTGGTTTGAAACCAGCAGAAACGGCGCATGGCATCTTCGTAATAGTCGGGTTTTCATCCCCTTTGAAGATGTTGTACAGATCTTGTTCCCATGGAACCAAAACAATCTTCCTATTTCCTGTTTGCATTCCATCTGTTTTCTTCTTCACTTGACTTTTCATGTTTGCTATCTTTTCAAAATTTGCTTCTCATCCATGGCTTTACCTGTGTTGGTAGTAGCACTGACATTTGTGCTTTTTAAGTGCATTTGCCTTCATGTCTTTTACCCCCGGCAACTGACTTTTCTCGATTAGAACAGGGTACTCTTTGATTATACTAACGAACAGTTCGTTCAAAGATTGCTCACTATTTGTACCACTCCCCAATTCTTCGGCAGCATCCATGTTGCTAACACATGCCTCATATACAACCACTTGGCTAATCGTAACTGACCTCCCATCATTGTTATACCCATAAGCAATTGCTAACCCAGCCAAGCAACAGATGCTAGTCAAAGAAGAAGGTTATTTATACATTTTTAAGCAATTGCTTAACCTTGAGCTTTTACTTTTTAAGCAATTGCTATTGCTTGAGCTTTTACTAGATAAGCAATTGCTAACTTTTATTTATCCGGCCCATTGACTAGAGGTTCACCCAGACCCACTATTCATGCTATAATACCATTAAACATACATTTAACTCCCTAGGCCCACTTGCTTGAAAACACATAACCTGAATCCTCCAAAATCCTTCAGTAGTAAAGCAAGCACATACTCCCTAGGCCCACTTGCTTACACATAAACCTGAATCCTCCAAAATCCTTCAGTAGTAAAGCAAGCACATGACATGTATGCACACATGTGTTTCTAATCTGTGATACATACATGGCCAGGGACCTTCCCTGCATGCATGGAGTAATAAACAGTGTCCACTGACCCAAGCACTGACCTTGCAATAACTACAACAAATATGGATGTACATATGTACCATGGAAAGGCAAGTATGCCTAATAACCTCAATCCTCCAAAATCCTTCACTTTAGCAAAGAGCATGTAACATGTAACCTCAATCCTTCAAAATCCTTCACTTTAGCAAAGAGGATTTTGGAGGATTTGGGAAGGTTAGGGTTGATAGAGATCAATAAACGCTAGCCACAAATGAACTAGTGCCCACAAACTCTAGAAAGTAGTGTCACATTTTGGTAAAATGTCTGAATATGTCCATCTGGCCTGGAATTTCATTCTTGTTGGTACAATAATAATAATAATAACTAGAGCTTAAGTGTTTGTTAGAACAAACACACGGTGTTCGAGTCCACTTCCGGTTCAATCAAATTTTCAACGATGATGTAAATATTATATTGTGCAAGGGTTTGTCATCTTTTATAATAACTATCAATTTCATATTCAAAAGACATATCAATTTTGCGTTAGAATGTGTTGAATTTGAACTTACTGTTTGGACAGGAAGTAAAGGTCATGATTATGAAAAAATTACAAATTTGTCAACTTATACATCAAATTAAAGCTATGAGATATGACCTTTTAAAATTTGTAAAATCGTTACTTCGTGTGCCACTAATTGGACCATTGGCAAAGCATTTATGATAAGTCATTTCACAAGAATTACAAGCTATTAATGTAAGGAATTCAATTGTGTTTTTTGTTTTCTAATATGTCATTTAGTTCTTGAGATATTGGCTGTTGAACTTGAAAAAGTTGTGAGATTTAAGCAATAAATTAGAAATTAACAAGTGTGACTTGGAACATAATGTTTTTTATTTTAAATATTGACACTAGCCCAACACATGCCTTTTAAAAACCATGCTAGATGATAAATCAACATTAAAAATCACTCATATGAAAATAGTTTGCCAGGGTTGTAGGTAGCCAGATCAACCTATTCAGCGTTATTATGGGCATAAAGTCACAAAGTTGATTTAGGGTAGAAGGGAACTACATGTATAGTAACTGGATTAAACTTGGCTGCAAATTCAAAGAGCAAGAAGTGTACATGTGGGTTAAATTGTTTGGGTGAGTTGGGGATTACTGAAGACACTGAAGCATGGAAGACCATATAAATATTTCCCCTTTCCTTCAGCTAATTAGCCTTTCATTAGAAAACAAGCTTATAACTACTACATGATAAAGTTGGAAGAAAGCTTGCATCCGTGCTTTCCATCTTCCACTGCCCCCTGCAGAAGAGTTTTTGTCAAAAAGTAAATAATTCCCAATTCAAACAAAATTAAATGTAATTATATCCACTGGATCAAATCTGATAATTGGTTGCCCTTTTCACTTTGTTTATGGAAAAACCTTTCAATTTTAGATTTAAATGAAGCCAACATTGGTATTTATCTCTTGGTATTAAGTCTTGTACAAAAATAAATTTAATCAGGTTAAGTTTATAACAAAAACATAATGATAAATTGACAATGATAGTGACACTGTAATCAAGCATCTCCTTATTGTGACATGCTTATAAACTGTCTTTGTTTTCACCTATACTGCAAATAATTAAAAAATAATGTATAAAATTTGAAAACAAATTCTACATTGATTTTACATTTTCAAGGTTGTACACATGATTGGCAAAATGTCTGTAGCTGCATCCATACTACAGAATTACAACCTAAAGATCAGATGCCATTTTGTACATAAATTGTTAGACATTGAAATAATCAAAGAGTTGTATGGGTGCTTGTAAATTGCTGATAAAGCAATGAAATACATATTTATTTTAACTGTCTGTTGGGTTTCATGACTTGACTTTTGTGGTTACACACTTCCCTCCCCCACAATCAATTGAAACCACTTTGTTGACCTGTTTAACCTACTTGTAACCAATCTAGAAATGAGTGTACATGGTCTTACACATGTAACAAGTGAAATGACTTCAGTGTTAAATGAACCCAACCATGATCCTTTGTTGACAAGAAAACAGAATATATATCCACTGGATCAAATCTGATAATTGGTTGGCTTTTCACTTTGTTTATGGAAAAACCTTTCAATTTTTAGATTTAAATGAAGCCAACATTGGTATTTATCTCTTGGTATTAAGTCTTGTACAAAAATAAATTTAATCAGGTTAAGTTTATAACAAAAACATAATGATAAATTGACAATGATAGTGACACTGTAATCAAGCATCTCCTTATTGTGACATGCTTATAAACTGTCTTTGTTTTCACCTATACTGCAAATAATTAAAAAATAATGTATAAAATTTGAAAACAAATTCTACATTGATTTTTACATTTTCAAGGTTGTACACATGATTGGCAAAATGTCTGTAGCTGCATCCATACTACAGAATTACAACCAAAAGATCAGATGCCATTTTGTACATAAATTGTTAGACATTGAAATAATCAAAGAGTTGTATGGGTGCTTGTAAATTGCTAATAAAGCAATGAAATACATATTTATTTTAACTGTCTGTTGGGTTTCATGACTTGACTTTTGTGGTTACACACTTCCCTCCCCCACAATCAATTGAAACCACTTTGTTGACCTGTTTAACCTACTTGTAACCAATCTAGAAATGAGTGTACATGGTCTTACACATGTAACAAGTGAAATGACTTCAGTGTAAATGAACCCAACCATGATCCTTTGTTGACAAGAAAACAGAATATATATCCACTGGATCAAATCTGATAATTGGTTGCCCTTTTCACTTTGTTTATGGAAAACCTTTCAATTTTAGATTTAAATGAAGCCAACATTGGTATTTATCTCTTGGTATTAAGTCTTGTACAAAAATAAATTTAATCTTTATTTATAATATACTTCACTTTCAGGTTAAGTTTATAACAAAAATATAATGATAAATTGACAATGATAGTGACACTGTAATCAAGCATCTCCTTATTGTGACATGCTTATAAACTGTCTTTGTTTTCACCTATACCGCAAATAATTAAACAATTATTTATAAAATTTGAAAACAAATTATACATTGATTTTTAACTTTTCAAGGTTGTACACATGATTGGGAAAATGTCTGTAAAGATCAGATGCCATTTTGTACATAAATTGTTAGACATTGAAATAATCAAAGAGTTGTATGGATGCTTGTAAATTGCTAATAAAGCAATGAAATACATATTTATTTTAACTGTCTGTTGGGTTTCATAACTTGACTTTTGTGGTTACACACTTCCCTCCCCCACAATTGAAACCACTTTGTTGACCTGTTTAACCTAATTGTAAACAATCTAGAAATGAGTGTACATGGTCTTACACATGTAATAAGTGAAATGACTTCAGTGTAAATGAACCCAACCATGATCCTTTGTTGATAAGAAAACAGAATCAACCTGCATTTATAATAAATATACGCTCTGTATGTACGATTTAGTGACAGTTCAGAATGGGTGACATTCAGGGGTTGTCATTGGAATCGGTAATTTTAGAATAATGTCTGCCCCTCCCCCAAGTTCTTGGTGATGGCATGTACTGCCACTGGTGATGAACCAACACATTTCGGTTTTTCTCTAAAATTCTTTGGTCTATCATTGCAGCACTATAGAATCCAAGAACTAGGGAAGAGGAGGGGCAAACAAGCAATAAAAGTATAAGGGGGCCCAAATTACCAATTCCATTGACTGACGACTGGTGCTTCATTATGTCGAAAATCACACCCAGCATCAATTCTGCATAGCTGAAGTTGCAAGATGTTTCTGTCCTTTCTAAAAAAAAAAGATTGAAGATTGAAAATAGGAGTAAGGGCTTAGATTTAAATAAATGTTGTTTAACTGACATGGATTGGAAAGGTGGTTATCAGATACACCCCACCCCTTCTCTTGGACTGAAATGTCAGTACTGCTATAGCAAAAAATAATAACAAATTATACTAAACCTTAATTTTTTGTAATAAACAACCATTAAAACTAAATGAAATGTTCATCATTGGTATGAAGACCCCTTCTCAAACGATCTGTTAACATAAGACGTTAAACCATACCAAGATTGTTGATGACTTGAACAGTTACGATACTGCATTTGGATGTGGTGTCAACGCCGTGTTGGGGTACTGTTGGCTGGAACTCAGTCTGAGCCATGATACATCGGAGTCAACATGCTGTAAAAAATAATAGTTAAGTTTTATGGAAGTACATGGAATAAAGTATTTGAAATTTCTGAGAAGTTCTAATTTATGTGAATGAGGAAAATAATATGTCACAGTGAACATGCTGTAAAAAATAATAGGAAGGTTTTATAAGTACATGGACCAAGAATAAAGTATTTGAAAATTCAGATTAGTTCTAATTTATGGGAATGGGGAAAATAGTGTATAATTTTAGAGTAGCTGGACCATTGAAATTGAAAAGGGCATTGGTTTGTTTTCAAAATTGCACACAATTATTCTTGACAATGTGTAATAAATTAAAGAAATGTTCTCGCACGAAACTCTCATCAAAAGAGAAAGGTATTTAAGGAAATTGCAGAGTCTCATATACTCATATAATTTCATGTGATTGTGATGTGAGTGATGTCTGAGAGAGGCCTCGGGGAGCAGGACCTACAAGTACATGTATTGTGTCATGAATATTGTGCATTTTTCCTGTGAAATAATTGTCTATGTAAGTTTATTTGTATCTGAGAAGGGTACAAAATTAAGGAAAAGTGCAGTAAACAATCGCTAGGCTACTTATTTAATTTGTGCACAAACTGAAGATTTTTGGAGAAAACAAAAATTACAAAATATATGGCATAAAATTTCTACTGAATAATTGCCATAACCTTAACAACTGAATTTTCCTATCCTTATTTATATTCTAAATACATTTTGGTGACATCTGTTCATATTTTGTTAGTTGTTTACTGTCCAAAGTATGTTCACGTAGGCCTAACTAACGTTAGTCATGTTATTGTTAGTTAAACAGGCACAATGCAACGACGAATGGACAGCTTAAACAATGTTTTTCTTGTATAAAACACGAAGATAAATACAGGAAATCCTCTTAAAAAGTAACTTCAAAATACTTACTCTTTTTATGACCGTGTACTGTTGGCGATCCATTTTACAGCCTAAATCGACGTTCGGGCCATGGCACAACATTACGTAAATAGTATTGTAACCAAATATCGTGTACTACACGATATTTGGTTACAATGGATCTACATGTACAATCGATATCGACGCTGTTTGCGTGTACGTGTTGTGCCCATGGCCCAGACTAGCGTTAAATAGCCTTGCGGCGCTATACGAACTTTGATTCTTTCATGCAACGTATATGAAACGTTTTAAATATTTTACTTTTAGCGTAATTCGACACCTGATGAGGTAATCATGACGTCACAGAAAACGGTTTCGTCTGCTTGATATGTTCTGTTCATGTGTTAAGTTTGAAGGCTGTAAATGCTTTGCAAGGATGCCTTTGTTGCCGGACAGTCGCCACTGAGATTAAGAAGTAAAAAAAACCAAAACAAAAACAACAAAAAAACAGTACAAAAACAATAGGTGTTCGCGCTGCGCTCTCGAACACCTAAAAACAGTACAAAAACAATAGGTGTTCGCGCTGCGCGCTCGAACACCTAATAATGTGTGGACTTATATAGCGCACGTATCCACCAACTGAGTGGTGCTCAAGGCGCATATTATTACCCCTGCTCATAAGGCTCATAAATCATTCCTGAAACCATCTCAGCTCCCTGGGGAGTATACAGCTCAATTGCTGCCATTACAGCGCATATAGGGCTAATCAACCAACTCTGCCCTCACAGGTACCCATTTAACCCCTGGGTGGAGAGAAGCAATTATGGTTAAGTGTCTTGCTCAAGGACACAAGTGTCACGGCCGGGATTCGAACCCACATTCTGCTGCTAACACCAGAACTTGAGTCCGGTAAGCTAGACCGCTCGGCCACGACACTCCACAAGGCCACTTTTCCTGAGTAAATGGCACTTCTATTAGAATATCAGAATGTCTATGGGAATATTTTTAAGGGGCACCAAGGCCAAGACTAGGGCAACGGAGGCCATTTTTACAGGTTGGTTGGTATCTTGATTCTTAGACAATATGGATACATTTAAAGACATTATACTGGCTTTAACCCTAACAACCCCATATCCTGCAAAATCCTCCAAGGGACACTTTTTGGGAAAAATTCAGCACTGTTGGAAACTGGTACTTTCACCCTTCAAATAGGACAAAAATACTACCTGGCAAGAAGTACAGGACATAAGTACTGAATATGAAAGAAGATAAGGGCATGTTTCCAAAAGTGCACTGATGGATTTTGGAGTATTCAGGAAGGTTCCTAGGCAGAATACCTAGGGGGTTAGGGTTAATATAGGTTTTCCCGGCCATGTTTGTCAAATTCGTTTTTGTGTGTTCGTATTAAAGCGATTTTGCTAATCTGGTTGCTGCCACGGTTCGAATTAAGAATTCAGGCATTCAATTTCGTTTTCATACATTAAATTTCGGATTTTTATCATTCATTTTAGTGGTGCACATCCGTCATTAAATTTTGCAAGATGGGCTTGAATGAGGATTTGCACTCAAGTTTCATTTTCAATTTCGTTTATAGGCAATCAATTTCTCAAAATGGTTGATTCTCACCAATCTTTCTTCAATCATGTGTTTTTCTCATTATTATTTTCATTCGTGTTTCTACGCTCTTATTTAATTGTTTACTTTTTTTTGGTCATTTGTTTCCATTCACGTATTTCTCAATTAATGTGTTTTTGGGGTATTCTTGAGAATTTCCCTCGAACGCCTCAATCAATCGCGCTCATCAGATATTCTTGTGTAACGACCATGAGCTGATGTTTCGTTATCTTTATCTGTCAATGTAGTAAATTGTAGAAATTGATTGATGCTGCGCTGAAATTCACTGCTAAATTGACGAACTTGGCCGGCCGGGAAACCTATACCTTAAAAAATATAAGCTTTATGAATTATGAATTGTGCCACTCAAGGCTAACGGACTTCTTGGCCATCTTGTTATCCCATCAGACTGAAACAAGTCTATTCTAATTTGATCTGATGGTTTTGTCATTACAGACTGTAAGGCCAGCCTTCCAAGTTATTTGCAAACTGACACCAAGAACAGGGTTGTAGAGTCAGCATATAAGGTCAACGGTCACAGAAAGAAACTGAGATGAAGGAGATGTTTTTTTATTTAGGAGGTAAGATGCAACTCAAGATAGAATTGGATTAAATGCATTCTGCATGGTGTCTTTACATTCCTGATGGTCTCTTCACTACAACTACAACTACCTTGTATCTCTATGGTAGTATCTCTATGGTACATAGTACTAGTTAGTTTGATGTGTACAGCTTTTATTTGTAATGTTTATGTCCAAAGTTCTACAAACTTGGCATGTACAATGTATGTACAGGTATGTACAGTAGACTGTGTGTCCAACTACAAACTCTCGTACTGAAGTGATCACTTACATGTATGCTGGATAATAAATCAAATATAAAACTTAAAGCCAGTATTTACTGTTGACAAAAATGGAAAGTTTCAACTTATTTCATTGGTTTGAAGGAAAATAGTGAAACTGCATTCATGTTTTTCGAAAATGTTAAGTTGGAAAATTAATTTACTAATAGTACTAAAGTGATGTTTGATACCATCATAAATTTTACAACAAATAACTTCAAGGTAGGTAATGTTGGCAGAATTATTTTTAACAGTATTCTACGGCCATTTAAAAAAAAATAACTTGCATTACGGACCCACCGCCCAAAAATCACAGATTTTGGAAAGCAATTTTTAAAAATCGTCTCTGGAAATTACAATTTTTTCCATTACATGTACCCACATAACTTCGGGAGAAAAAATTCCATAATCCAAGTAATTAAACAAAAACGGCCTTACTCTCTTTGAATCAAGATACGCATTACAACCAACCAGTGAAAGTTTCAGCTTATCACGGTGCTCAAGAAAATAGTGAAAATTAATTTGTATTCATTCTAACATGGAACTTAGGAAAGAGTACCCCGTAGGGGTGGAGGACTTTCTCCTTGCTGGATTTTGTCCTTGCTAGACTTTGTCCTTGCTGGCAGGAGCACCCAGGCCATTATATATTGGCTCTGTGAAGTGGTCCTTGGACCATGTTTCAGGCTTAACAATGGTATTATTTTATTCTCCACCCCCTTCCTTTAGTTCTAGCCTGCACTTTGAGTGGCATTTAAGAGCCTTGTGCTTTAGCAACCCTTTCATAAAAGTAAATAAATAAAATTAAAAAAAAAAAAAAAAAAATCTTTCCAATCTTCAAACTGGAAATTATTTCACTTTTCTTAAGAATTATAGCACTTCAGAGAAGAATGCTTGTAGTATCTGCAAGATTAATACCATCATCAGCTTAAACACTAAGTAAGATTTACATAAAAGTTTAGTGTTTGTTTATTTTTGAATGGCCAATTATTTGTGTATGATTTAGACCCCCCCCCCCCAGTCTCCAGTTTCAGGTCTCTGTGCATGTCGTCTCAGACCCACGAGTCAGCAGTTTTAGTTTTTTAGTTTTTTTTGCTGTGAAACGACGTCCAATTGCAGCCAAAATTGCTGGATCAATTGGAATTCTGCCATGGGGTATGAACATTTGTCGATTTGTGAGGCCTCTCTTAGCCACCATACTTTGTGTGTGAGAAATTTGGTCTGGTTCCAATATAACCGCGCATGTATCATGTATTTCACTGGTCATGAGCAAACGT
>CM055829.1:37505555-37529044 GCA_029582265.1 Zoroaster sp. YZ-2022 | reverse complement strand
AATAAGGGGGGATTTAAAATTTGGTCATTTGGGGCAGAAATGGTATTGACCTTATTATGGGGGTATTATTTTCAGTCACTGATTTAATTTAAACCCAGCACCGATTCCATGCTCGGGTTGATCGTGATATTATTGTCCTCTATATTGACGATATGTACAGATATGTACAGTGCTATTTTCTGCAGTTTATATTCCGCCATCAAAGAACTAAGTGCTATCTGGTTTTGTCTGGTTAGTCAACTGTGTTTGGAGAGCCAACACATTGTATAGGGAAATGACAATCACTTTATGTTTTAAAGTGAATACAACCGATATCCTATGCCTAAAGGCAGGAAGTCGTGTTCATCAAGCTCCAGGTACTTGTGACATTTCAAGGAAGTAGTAGTAAGCATCACGGTAACAAAATGGCGTTGTGAAAGTAATATCTCTCGTGATTGTGTTTTCAGATTTCATTGTAACTTCAAAAATACTGATGTCTTAAGAAATCACTATCGACATTGCATTGTGAATTGATTGAACCAAAGTCCCCAGTACTCGGACGTTTACCCAGCATTTGTAAACTCTGATCCCTCAACGTCGTACAATTATTCGCATGTAAAGTAGGACAACCATAACGTCATAAATTTGCCAAGGTTATTTTGGTACAGTGCCCTCCGTGAAAATAAACTTGTTACAAATCTAGCAGATTAGGCTGCCTGATGAGAATGCACCAGATCTGTGCGAACAGAATGCGAACAGACTTGTGTTAGTCTACAATCAGTTGGTAATAAGGACCCCTTATTCAGTCAGTAATACATGCACTTTGCCACTGCTTATCTTTGCGTTACGATGTGTGTTTTTCAATTAAATAATTACTTTAGTCTGCCTTTGCAAGTGCAGGCCTAATGATAGCCATTACCTTAATTGGTCGAGCGCTTGTTTACCATTTCGCCATTTCAGCGTCGGGAATGAAATTTGAACCTTAAATCACGTTCGTCAACCCATTTGTATTATTGGCATTACACTACCATTTAATTAATTAAGGTTAGGCAACGCAGGTTCCTCACATGAACGCGATGCGAGTTTCGACGTCACCAATTCGCGGCAAATAATAAGCGTGAGTTGAAATGTACATGTATTAATTCGACATCGGTGAACGGCAAAATCATATTGTTGAATTGTGTTCATTCACCCATATACAAGTAGATGACGTCACAATTGTCTTGCGATTGCGTTCGCTTGAAGTTGTATAAAGCCAATTCAGTTTAGGTTACATAATTTTAATAGTTTGTGTTGAAATGAAAGCGTCAGTACACTTTTATAAAACAATGTATGTGATTTAATTATTGTACATCTTTCTGTGTATTATGGATGTAAGACTGAAGAAACCTTTGAAGAAAAGGCGATGAAGAAATATTAAGTTAAGATCTGAGAGAGAAAAAACATATAAATATTAAATGGAAAAACCCAATTATTAGATTCGAGTGAGTTCCAACCGGGTTCACACAGTGAGAGGCGAAGAGCATACCTATCAAATCAAATTATGAAATAGAAAAACTTCATTTCCACCATCTTTCTTCATACAATTTCGTATTTATTCCTCCAGTCGTCAAACGATACCGTAGCCTTTGTTCCAATCGTCGAGGTGTGCAGATCGGAGAATCTTAACATCTGGCTGGGCGTTGTGTACGCGACAAAGGACTCTTACTTCTTGGTTTATTCTTAGCCTGGGAGACGCGCAACGTCAAGATAACTGCTTTGAATGACTCACACTACATTGCCGTAAGTGTCAGAAATTTCTTGAAATTTATGAAATGATGATCCTTTGAAAGACACAAATGTGAAGGAACACCTGCTATGAGTAATCCTCGCCCCATTGAATGGTGAAGGTTTCTCCATTACTCATTTTAATTCCAAGAAGCTGCATAAAAGTTTGTTGAAACTACTTATTTCTCTATTGAACATTTTACACAAGATCATGTTATTTCTTGTGTGTATTTCAAAACTATCCAAACTAATTTGAGTAGATCCTATAATTTCAAATGTTGACTACATTATTCCGTTAGTTATATTTTTAAACAGTCCAGAACTTTATAAAATAATGTTCTAATTAATTCACCGAAGTTCTCGAATGGTTTGATTGGTTAACACGCTCCCCAGTCATGTGATGAATACGAGTTCGAATCTTATTTTGCTAATTCGCTCCATCACTATTATTCCGTTCTGTACAGGTTTGTGTGTACAATGACGATAATGAGTATTTGCTGTGGTGGTATCAAACCCTGTCAGTCGGTGATCAACTCACTACGCCCTTTTATCCTGGTCACCGTCTGTATATGCATAACCACCACATGACCTTGTGTTTTCTTTGTTCCAAAGGTAAGGTTAGTCCGGTGTATGCCCAATATTTCCCATTCTTAACCATTACATAAATATTCTTCCATGTAATTTAGAAAGTCTGCTCTGATAGTGACGATACTGCCCTTTAGGGTGGAAACTGTTACATTTGTTGCGCCCTTCAGGTCAGACCGGAGCCTATAGAGTAATGCACATGGTAAATGACTGAGCGTCTGGTTTCGTTGCGGGCATATGGAAAACGGATGGTTGCGCAATCACAATAATTTAAGTAGAAATACCAACACGGATTGATGGCGTAGGTGTTAAGTCGATAGTGTTAGTGCAAAGGAACCACGTTCGAAAGTCATGGTGCCACTGTTTTAACTTTAAATGGTTACACAATCACGATTTATTTAAAATTGTTTAAAATTAAACTACAAATACCGACAGGATTGGTGGCGTAGTTATTAAGTCAATAGTTTCAGTGCAAAGGAACCTGGTTCGAAACCCAGTAGTGACACCATTGTAAACTTTAAAGGTTACAATCACGTTTTATTTAAGTAGTTCAAAATTCAACTGCTGATACCAACAGGATTGGTGGCGTAGTTATTAAGTCAATAGTTTCAGTGCAAAGGAACCTGGTTCGAAACCCAGTAGTGACACTATTGTAAACTTTTAAATGGTTAGCAATCACGTTTATTTAAGTAGTTCAAAATTCAACTGCTGATACAAACAGGATTGGGGGCGCGCCGTTAGTCCACTGGTCTGTTAATTGCAGGCAGTTCCAGGCTGGTACGTCCGTTCGAACTGCCCTGACACATAGGACATGACAGCTGCTGGCTGCGGTAATGGCTTGGGACCGTCATGTCTCTCCGCTGAAGGGTTAGAGCGTGGAGGAAATGTACGACGGGGCAGTAAAGGAGGGACTGGAGGGTAGCGACCTCCTAGAAGGGTGCTAGGTGATCACCATGCCGGACTTTGAGTCTCCCGAATACTTGGTCGACAGTCTGACTAACTCTCCGCACTTTTTACAATAATATTTATTATTAAAAATAATACTTAAAAAAATTTTACGCATTTTAGCTTACTGTTATGCATTTTCATCTTTTTATTTTGAAAAAAGGGTAAAAAAAGGGGCCCACTGAAATGAAATCCTTGACCAAGAAGGCTATAACTCAGTGGCTGTCTTATGCCTATCTTCCATTTAATTTAGAAACCAAAAACAAAAATTCCAGGTAAAAAAAAAACAAGGTTTTTTTCTCAAAATTTTGCCTAAGATTTAAAGTGTATAAAGAGATCCAATTTGCACCTGGTTCGAACTTGAATTCCATCTTTTTCAGAAAACCATATTTGATAATTTAAAAATGGTAAAATGCTGAAATTAAACCCTCACCCCAGAAGGCTCAGTAGTTGTGATGTCTTATGCAGACCCAGGGCCTGTGGCGTAAATACGTGTCGAAAATTTTCTTCTTCTTTAATTAAAACATTATATTGGCCTAGAGACTATTGCGTTGTGGCCCATTATTATGTATCGTTAACTGGTGGGGAATCTTTCACCTTTATAACCAAAACACAAACCTTTTAAAAATGTTCATTTTGTTCAGGTCTACCTATCCATGCCGTGCATCACGGCTGTGACCTGTTACGAAATCTGTAGCTTAGAGATCAAAGGTCGCACGAGACGCTTTGTTACAGACGAGACGATGGAGATGAAAGAAAGTATACAGGGCTGAGGTACAGATGAGGCGTTTAGAAAAGAAAAGAAGAAGGTATGGAATAGACCTTTATCAGGCATCGCCATTTTTGTTACGTTACTTGTATACGCAAGTAAGGGTCAACTCTAAATCCATGAAAAGGAACCAGACTATTTTCCTTCCGGCCTCGGTTTGGTTACGTGGATTTCAATTGAAGACAAAAAAGATGGCTGTATTGTGATAAAAGTCTATTATTTATTAAATACATTAATGATCCCTATAAATACATTAATGATCCGGACTATTATTTAAACACTCTTGATAGGGTGCCATGGTCGAGCGGTCTAGCGCATCAGACTTGTGTCTGATGGCTGAGTCATCAGAATGTGGTTCGAATCCGGGCTGCACCATGGATTGTGTCCGAGCAAGACACTTCACTGTACAGTGCTCCTCTTCACCCAGGAGTATAAAGGGGCACCTGGAGGGTGAGGTTGATATTGTGGTTGAAGAAAGCTTCCGATGCGCTACGGTAGCTTGGGGCTGTATACTCCCATGGAACTGAGAAAGTTTAATTGATATTGGCACAATGACCAGGAATAATAATGAAAAGGCGCTTATCCTTTGGCAATTGGTGCTCTATAACCAGTTATTATTATTATTATTAGTGGAAAGTTTGAAAAATTTAGATTTTTGACTGAATAACGAAACATGTATGAAGAAATATATGAACCTTTTTTTACAATTAAATTATTTATTTGTCATCAAAAACATTAAATCTTCCCAGTACTTTTCCCTCATATACATGTATATGGCATAATACTGACACATTTAAGCAACAAAAGCTCTATGGTATGATGTTTATTATGTATTGGTAAAGTTGGACAAAACTGTTTCAAAAGGGCCTCACTTTATGAATTAAGATATACATTTAACAAAACTAATAACATGTACATTGGAAACATTCATTTTGTCACAACATAGTCAATGGGAACGGTTTTATTTCCATTGTAATAATAATAATGTGGAGTTATATAGCGCACGTATCCACCAAACTGGTGCTCAAGGCGCATATATTATTACCCTGCTCATCAGGCTCATAAATCATTCCTGAAACCATCTCAGCTCCTGGGGAGTATGAGCCAATTGCGCACATTACAGCGCATAAGGGCTAATCAAACACAACAACCAACTCTGCCCTCACAGGTACCCATTACCCTGAGTGAGAGAAGCAACAGTAAAGTGTCTTGCTAAGGACATTAAGCACCATGGTCGCGGTTGTGATTCGAACCCACATTCTGACGACTCAGCCATCAGAACACAAATCGATGCACTAAACTGCTCCACCATGGCACTCTATAACAGTACTGAATTTGTAGGACACGGTTAAAAGTCTTAAAATCAAACAAAAATATGGGCAATAATAATATACATCAGCTTGAACAAATCTGTTTCCAGTGAAGATTAATACTACCATAAGCTCGACAATTCGGTTATTTTGGAATTACTAATATAACTAAATTGAATATAACAAATAAAATGAAAAAAAGAGGAAAAAGGAACATTATGGATTAAACACCAAACAAAAGATATTTAATTATATTATTTTACACGACATTCACCAAGTGACCATCAACATTAAGTAATAAACCTAAAAAGAGGTTTTGATATATTATGTATATTTTAAATTTGGATTTAACCTATGATTACTAGATTACTGCATCAGTGTTCTTCCAAAGAGCTTGTATGCTGTATTGTTTACGGTCTTTGTCAATATCTTGTTCAGAAGACATACACATTATATATGCCATTTAGCCAGGGATCATGTCCCAAATTATGATACTAATCATGAAGCGAAATTTATTGAATTTTTTATTTTGTTTACATCAAATCATCAAATGAATACTTATTTTTCCTTCAAAATACACGATTCTTTAAAACTCTATTTCTTCGAATACCCCTTGCAGTTAGATCGCGAATCGCCGACCTAGAAGCCCGTCTAAGAATGCTCAGCAAACCGAGAACAGTAGCGACAGCGGCAGTGGGACGAGGTTGAATGGCGGTGACATCTACCAAGAAAAGACATGTACATGCTTTGCATCTTCCCGAGACGAGTATACAGGACACCGGACCGTCGGAACGTCCCTACGAGAATCATGTCAAGAGTTTTGAGCACGAGGCAGAATTGCACTGCCTCCAGAAAGGACGATTCCGGTCGCCACTCACTGGACTCGAGAAGTGTGAGCAATACGACCGATATTACTGAGAACCATTATTTGACCGCTGATGACCACCGGGTTCTGATACGCTCACCTGCGAGGTCAGAAAGGAGCAACACGCCGAACTGTGTCTCCACAACTCAACCAGACCTTACCAGATCATTTTACAAGAGAACCCGGTGACAAGGACCATGCGAAGACATCCACCGTTGATTAAGAGTTTATCCTCTGGTAGTATTCCTCGGAGGCACGCTGGTGTCTTCACAGACGGACCAAACAGATGCATTAAGAATGATGCAATCAGCCGATACACACCCATGCGCACTGGCGGCGGGCCCGCCAGACGTTCCCTAGTAACAGTGATAGGCGGAAAGTGCCCGGTTTCATAACGAGGTTAGGAGGTTAGTGGTGAGATGCGCAGTGCAGATGAGATTGTTACAATTAAACGAAAAGCCAGAGATGATTTACTACGTTTGACGAAATGTCACCTATTACATTTTTCAAGGTCGACCTCCTTTTCTTGTTCTTACAAAGCTCTATTGTTAGAAGACAAAGAACCTCTTGTTGTCATAGTGATCAATATTGGCGTTTTCCACAAACTTGAACTTCAGAAACTTCAGTTAAAACTTTAGCTGGAATTAACCTTAGTTTAGATAAGTATTATCATCATCGTTGTTATGACAACATTTAATTGACGTCGAAATACGAAATCTTAATTTGGAAACCAAAATAAAATCATTAATTGTATCACATCAAAGGTGATGTTTGTCAAAACAACAGGCGAATACAATAGAACAGTATACGATGCACTCTAAAATGTCCAAATATTGATGTTACTTAAAACTGAACAATTATCCAGATTATATTTTCAAGAAATATGATGCTCAGTTTAGTCTTTCATATGTTTTGGTTCAATACAATACAATTATTATTCTGGGTAATATCATGCAATCTTGGTATATTTCTGAGTATTAAAATATAAAGAAGTGTCCTAATCTATTTTAGAGAGGTGAGAATTGATCCAAAATATATATCAGAATACCAGAGTATATATACCCTGATTTCAACCTCTGACCTTTATCGAATCACATCTCTGATACAAAAACTCTATTATACATGTTTATGAATTAAAACTACTAATACTTTCCCACTACTCACGAATACTAACGTTGTACTAAGTTTCATTATAATCATGTAATGTTTCTTCACCGACTTGGCTGAGCTTATACTCAGTGGCACTGGCGACTCAGGCTTGACTCGAACCCACGACCTCCAGCTAAATACGTCTAAAGATATTAGGTATAGAATTGAAAATACATGAATAATAAATAACACGGTTATATTTTAACCTTAAAGTTACTTAGTGAAAGCTTATGATGTCATAACTCTCCCCTAGAATCGATTTTGTCTGATTTGCCAGTTTCCTCTTCAGAATGAATACTACAAAACGAAATCTATTTTCTCATTAGTGACATAACTCCATAAGCTTTAAAGAGTAAAACAGCATTGGTAATGTTGCTGTCGGTACATTTTCGTAAGAAATGCATAGTTTTCATGATTTCTCTGAAATGGCAGTACTTCAGACAGGATCATTTTTCAGGATGATTGGGACCTTTACCAAGTTAGCTTTTGGAAAAAGAAACCGTCATTTTGTATCTTCCTTTAAATAAGTTATTTTAAACTGTGACCATTAGTTTATTAGAATACTATTGCCATAGTTTCTTTCCTATGCCTGTACATTTGTATCAGTTGTCAATATTTAACATTATCAAGGCCCAGTTGGCGAATATTTTAGGATATTTTGCAATTTGATATTTTATATTTGATTTTGATTAACTATTATTCACGCCTTTAATTATTCATGTGCAATTGAAACCCATAGGATTGGTGAATTCGAAATAATAGAAACCATCGAGCAATTTTTCTTCTTTTATAAAAAGTAACATAATTATATTAAAAATAAATAGTGAAATTATGTGCCTTTTGAAATTCTTCCTTAATATTCTAAAAGAAAACTAAAAGTAAGGACGTTATTACAAAATAACAGAACCATTCCATGTGTTTGTCGTAGAACAATACGAAACAAAGAATATGTAGAACCAGACGCCACTAATAGCATCAATAATAAAACGTAGCAACTTCACCCAGATTTATTTCCTACAGAATATTTGCTTTAAAGTTTTGGGAATAAAATGTATGTAAATGCATCCAATCATTACAAAATCAAAATATATGAATAAAAGTATGGAGAGTTGAACGTTTCAACTAATTTCATTGTGTCGTTAACGATAAAATATTTAAAATGAGTTCAAATCGTTCGTATTCATTCCATGTGGAATTTCTGTATTCGGATGACAGAAATTCATATTGTAATTTTTTTAATTAAAAAAACAATAGCACCTCACACAGAAATATTTCAAGGGATGTTTAGTACCATCATAAATTTAGCGACAATTAAATTAATGTTTTTCGGTATTACCAATAGTATTATGGCTTTATGGAGCCAAACAAGCAGTTGAGAATCGAAGTCCCAAATTTGATAATGGGCTTTGGCTTGAAAATTGTTCACATAATTTATTTGTCTTAAGATAAAGCCTATAGTTAATAATAAATTTGCAACCGTAGTTCAATGCTAAATTGAATAGTGTATTAAAACTTTGTAACATTTTTAACAAAACAATGGCCGCTAAATAGGGCGCTGCTGTGGACGCTTAATTTTGTCTTTTTCCCAGGACATCGTGGTAATTAAAAAATGCAATGCCATTTGTTGAAATGCCTGGAAGAGCCTCTGTACATAACTCAGTGTATTAAAGGTACAGAAGAATAATTAAACAACTTCCATATTTTAAACATTACGTCTACCCTCAAGCATTTCTTTCAGGAATCCATATTGTTTAGGCTAGCATGGTTGTAGCTGAGTTTTCAACTCTGGCATGGCTGTAACGCTGTTCAACCATGAGGGGTACGTCCCCGCGTCAAAGATCCAAACGCCCAATGTGTTCACGCTAGCATTGGCATACCAACACACAGATGATGTTCAATATGAAACCCGTCTTCACCTGGGAAAAAAGGTTGAAGAAAGAACGCGGAAGAGAATGGGACGAACAAAAGGCAAAAATGAGACTTTTCTGAAAACACAGTTTACTGAGAAAACATGTGCGTAATAATGATATATATTTCTAAAACCACTGAATGAGGAATGTATTGGAACGAGAAAGGCGAGGTTTACTGTAGGCCTATATGGAAAATAAAGTGACATAAATGAAAACTCGTCTGTTTATGGTGTCCTTTCTAATCATTATGATATTGAACATTTTGTTATAACCACCAACTTTGGGAATGATAACTAATATCCGATATACAAACTTTGAAGAGTCTATTCCGCCTACAAAGGTGAGGTAAGAATTAGTAACTGCAAAAGTACCCAAATGGTAAAATGTTTGCGTTAAACTATGTGTAACGACAATGACAATATGAATCTTGCCTAGAAATAAGTCTGGGTCAGTTATTGAAAAGAAATGTTTTACACAAGTCAGTCTAATTCAGAGAGTGTATTCTTTTTTCTAAATTCTACATGAAAATGAAAATAACAATAATTTGAATAACACTATATCACTCAGACCTATAGATTTCAAGGTCTGTTTGATACCCTCACCAACTTAACACCAAGTAAATGTAAATAACTGTTATAAGATTATTGAGGCCAGGTGGGATGTGTAATTATCGCCAGCTGTGTTTCACACGGGGGCCCAAATTTAGTTCAAATCAATTAAGGCCCAAAAAGTCTATGGTTTATGGTCTCGTCGGCTTTTATTTTTTTTATTTATTTATTTTTCATGAAACGATGTCCAATTACAGCCAAAATTTGGATCGATTGGATTCTGCGTGCTGTGTTTTAAACGACTTTTTCACATAGGGTATGAACGTTTGCCTGATTTGTGAGGCCTATCTAGCCACCATACTTTGTATAGGGGAAAATTTGGTCCCTGCGATACATGTATCACGTATTTCCATGTTAAAAAAAAGATACCAAAACCAAAAAGCGCGTCGCCGCACCGATTTTAAGCCGACCAATGACCAGAAACTGAGACCTTTTGGCCTAATGTACTGACATTAAAAAATCACAAAACGCACAAAAAGAATAATTCTTAATAATTATCAGGAAAGTTTCCCGTGATGAGGTTAAACTTCTGCGGTAGGGGTGGGATGGACGTGACACATAGTTATTCTAGCCGGTAATTAGAACTCAGTTGGCAAAAACTACCAAATCAAACCATTGAAGCAGTTTTGTGGGTTTTGTGCCGAGGTTTTTAAATTTCGGTTGGGGGGGGGGAATTTCACATTCACCGTCCCCGTTTGACGTTTTGGCCCTCCGCTGAATTCAGTTGGCAGATCAACCTATCAACCTTTGAATTTGCTGTGTTTATTTTTCCATTTAAGTCCATTCAAGCGTAGGTAAACGTTGTAATTCAGTTGTTTAAAGCAATCACCATGTCCATAACAGTGCCCTCCCCATGGGCAAACGCTATGGCGTTAGGCGGTGTTGCTACGGGAAGCATGAAGGCGAACGAGCATGATACGGTAGCCGGCAGCATAAAGAGGGATTGAGACCAATACCCCTTTCCCCAAGGAAGAATTATCAAACAATAAATAGATACAGTGTTTAATTTCCTTGGTTGCGGAAAGCATTATTTAATTGAGTCAAACTAAAGACAAGGTAAATAACTTGTTGGGATGTTCAACTTTTCAAACTGAACTGAACCGGTTTAAAGGGCTGAGTCCTGTCGCGGTTTGGGGGGGAAAAACATCAATCTGTACTCATAATGACCAATTACTGTTCCAATTCAAACTGCCCATGCAGTCTGGATAGACAAAGTCGTTTAAAAAGGTTGTTTTTGTACAAGAATTACAAAACCAGTTGAATATGACATACCAGACTTAAAAAATGGGAAGGAAGATTTTGCTATGCGTGTTATTGTAACCCTGTAAAGCTGCTATAATGAACGTGACGATTAATGTTATAACATAAGGTGGTAGACGTCCAGAACTCTGAACTGATCTCCATCCACGCTGAAAGACCAGACACCCAAACAGTAAAACTAGAGTTGTTTGTTAGAACAACACACGGTGTTCGGAGTCCACTTCCGGTTCAATCAAATTTTCAACGATGATGTAAATATAATTGTGCAAGGGGTTTTTCATCTTTATAAAAACTATCAATTTCATATTCAAAAGACATATCAATTTTGTTAGAATTTTTGAATTTGAACTTACTGTTTGGGCAGGAAGTAAAGGTCAGATTAGGTGGTTTGAAGGTCATATTGACCTCCCCATGATTAATGAAAAAAAACAAATTTGTCAACTTATACATCAAATTAAAGCTATGATATGACCTTTAAAATTTGTAAAAACGTTATTGGGGCCACTAATTGGACCATTGGCAAAAACATTTATGATAAGTCATTTCACAAGAATTAAAAATTTTTAACGTAAGGAATTCAATTGTGTTTTTGTTTTCTAATATGTCATTTAGTTCTTGAGATATTGGCTGTTGAACTGAAAAGTTGTGAATTTAAGCAAAAAATTAGAAATTAACAAGTGTGACTTGAACACTGTTTTTATTTTAAATATTGACACTAGCCCAACACTACTTTTCAAAAACCATTGCTAGATGATAAATAAACTTTAAAAAATCACTCATGAAAATAGTTTGCCAGGGTTGTGGCAGCCAGATCAACCTATTCAGCATTATTATGGATAAAGTCACAGTTGATTTAGCGTAGAAGGACTACATATGTATAGTAACTGGATTAAACTTGGCTGCAAATTAAAAGAGCAGGAATTGTGGGTTAAATTGTTTGGGAGCGGGGTTGCTTGTATGGATATCAGCTAATTAGCCTTTCATTAGAAAACAACTTATAACTACTACAAAAGTTGAAGAAAGCTTGCATCCGTGCTTTCCATCTTCCCCTGCCCCCGCAAAAAGTAATAATTCAATTCAAACAAAATTAAATGTAATTATATGCACTGGATCAAATTTGATAATTGCTTGCCCTTTCATTTTTTTAGGGAAAAAACCTTTCAATTCTAGATTTAAATAAGCCAACATTGGTATTTATGTCTTGTTAGCATTAAGTCTTGTACAACAATTAATTTAATTGATGGACTGATGTTTTATACTGAGAGTGGTCTTTATTTATAATATACTTCACTTTCAGGTTAAGTTTATAACAAAATATAATGATAAATTGACAATGATAGTGACACTGTAATCAAGCATCTCCTTATTGTGACATGCTTATAAATTGTCTTTGTTTTCACCTAATCTGAAAATAATTAAAAATATAATTAAAATTTGAAAACAAATTTACATTGATATTTACATTTCAGGTTGTACACATGATTCAAATGTCTGTAGCTGCATCCATACTACAAATTACAACCTAAAGATCAGATGCCATTTGTACATAAATTTTAGACACTGAAAAAATTTCAAAGGTTTATGGGTGTTAATTGCAATAAAACAATGAAATACATATTTTTTTTAACTGTCTGTTCGGTTTCATGACTTGACTTTTGTGGTTACACACTTCCCCCCCAACAATCATAAACCACTTTGTTGACCTGTTTATAACCTATACTTGTAACCAATCTAGAAATGAGTGTACATGGTCACACATGTAACAAGTGAAATGACTTCAGTGTAATAACCCAACCATGACCCTTTTGTTGACAAGAAAACAGAATCAATCTGCATTTAAAATAAATGTACACTCTATGTACGATTTAGTGAGTTCAGAATGGTGACATTCAGGTTGTCATTGGAATCGGTAATTTGGAATAAATCTCCCTCCCCAAGTTCTTAGTGATGGCATGCTGCCACGGTGATAAAACCAACACATTTGTTTTCTAAAATTCTTTTCTATCATTGCAGCACATAGAACCCAAAGAACTGGGGAAGGAGGGCACAAAATACAAGTATAAGGGGCCTTATACTAGTGCTTTTGGGTGATCTGGCAAGGTTTTCCCAGGCTGACACCCCATGCAATGAAGATTGGGTTATGTTTACTATGTTTATATGGCCCAACTGCGAGTTCACTGTCGGCAATATACATTTTACTAGATCACCAACAGATTTGCTTAAAAACCCTACATTTTAGAGGATGTTTGGGTCCAGTCAAAATATAATAAGAATTCCTCAGTACTAATTTTGTTCTAACATGTTAAAGAATTCCTAAAAAGACCTAGATATGTTTAGGTCCAAAATCAATTCTCTTGAGGTAAAGACTGCCACAGATAGGATAATCCATATAAAATAATTTGAATCATACTTATCCCTTTGATGAATGGATAAACTTCAAATCTGGCCTTTGGGATCACAAAGTTACACAGACTCGACACACCTTGTAGCAGTAGCAAAATGGATACCGATGATCTGAATATAAACTAATCATGTAAAACAATATTAAATGTTTAAAAGAGGGACGAAGAAAAATGGGTCATGCTAACAAACACATAACTAGATCCTCTATGTTATTATCAGGATGATGGATTGATGTAACTAGAAACTTATGCAATTTAGAAATATCCTTCAGAACAATGCCTTTAAGTTGGGTTTTTACAATGAATAGAAAGTTACATGGACGTCTTCCTTCCTCCATGATGTGACTGTTTTATTATCTCAATAAATGTGATATTTTTTTCTGGACTACTTTAGTGAGAAAATTAAGTGCTAGTATCAAGAAAACTCAATGCATCCATCACCACACAAGACATAAGCACTACTAGTATTATGAGGAACTATAGACACTATAGTGTAGCTAAAACCCGGATGTCAACCCGTACACATGCCAGTAAATATTCAGTAATAAATTTTTACGGGTGAGTTGACCAAAATGAGTATGAGTTGGAATAGTAGAGTTGGCACGCATGAGTTGACCTGTTTTCACTGGAAAGAATACAACATTGTGGATAAGTTTTAAAGAATTGTTTTTTGAAAATAAAATCACAATCTTCAATGTAGGTTGGGGGGTCATGTGGTGGATCATAGGGCAGTCAGGAGGAATGCAATCATCCACACACACACACACACACACACACACCCCGCACTTAACATTTACAAAAATTTTTGTACAATTTTTGTATTCCTTGGTTGGACCCACTTGTGTTTTAAAAAAAATTTTGGCCTTTTTTTTTTAGGTGTTGAACTGATTCTCACTGATGCCAGCCATTGCATCTAATTCCAATTTTACTCATACTGGAGAGCTAAAATACAAAATAAAAATAAATGTTCAAATGATTCTGTGAAAATATAAATTCGAATGGGAAAGGCCAACATGTATTACTCCAGTAAGAGAATCCTCTATAATTGGTGTCACATGTTGTCACCACCACCTCATGTTTATTTTCCAATTAAAACTCATATTAACTCACCCCTCTGCAGCTTTTTCTTCATTTATTAGTTTTCTTTTTTGAGTCTTCATCTTTTTTATGTTATAAGACCTGCCCTTTTCTTTAAACATAGGGGGACAGACTTTTATGTTTAAATATCCAAAACAACAATGTAACCTAGCTCAAAAAAACAGGTGCCCTATGACAATTTTGGGCTACAACTAAGCAGACTAATCAAGTAAAAGCATCTCTTTAGGTTGAGTTAGGGATATATTTCGCTGACACGAAGAACATGGAATTGCAGAAGAACAACAACCCCGAACGTAATGTATATATTTATGGATTTGCATACATTTGTACATTTTGTAGGCGAGTTACGATGCTCTTTGACTTGGACTGCATGGACAGTTTTTAAACTTTTTCTGGACAATAATCTATCCAGTCAGTCATTATCCTTAGTTAAAATGCAAACTTAAAATCATGTAGGACTGCAAAACAGCGAAAGGGTAGACTCAGTATAGTTTTTACGAAATAGATGCAGTACAAGTTTCGTCCGTCAAGAACCTCCATTGGATTTTTAGCAATAATTATGTTACGATGGGCCTACTTTACAAACGCACATTCTAGCCAATATACATCTAAATAATGTTACTTACCTCTTAATAATGCAATTATTTTTCCTCTTTCTCGGTAACCCATTTTATTTTCTTGTATTTTGCTTTGGATTTAATAAGAACGAAATTCCTCGTATTTTCATGTAAACGAGAATTAAATGGCCGCGCTGAAAATGTTTTCTTTGATAAAATTCACGTGATCACTGATACGCAATGTGATTGGAGATTGCCTGACAGATTGCCTCAAGAGAAAGCAGCTAGTAGTATACCATTGCCACTGGATTGCATGAAGACACAGGGCAATCTCGACAATCTCATTCAGCAACTTTATTGCCTGAAATTGCCCCAAAAATTTCCCGTGTGACAAGGCCTACGTTGTAGGCAATATTAAACTCCGTATATTGCTGTGTACGTATTCTGTGCACCGGATATGTCTATTCGTACATACAGGAATAGTAATTTAGCGTATTGTTTCACTTAACCTTCCAGTTTCGACCGGAAGGAAAGGTCAGATTGGTCACGTCTGAAAACGAAATGTGACAGTTCAAGATCTTTAAGATAATAAAAAAATTGTGAAAATATTCTATGGTTCATGAGATATGATTTTTGAAATTTGTATTCAACTTCGGTTTCGACCGGAAGGAGAGGTCGATTGGGATACGTCTAAAACGAAAAAACACATAATTCAACATCTTTCAGATGATGCAAGATTGAAAATATCTTTGTGGTTCATGAGATATGCATTTTGAAAAATTAAACTTTGATTTAGCGTAATTCGACACCTGATGAAGTAATCATGACGTCACAGCAAACGGTTTCTCTGCCTGAATAAGTTTTGTTTATGTGTTAAGTTTGAAGGCTGTAAATGCTCACAAGGATGCCTTTGTTGCCGGACAGTCCCCCTGAGAAGAGAAAAAAACCCAGAGCTTAGTGTTTGTTTGAACAAACACACGTGTTCAGTCAACTTCCGGGTTTAATCAAATTATCAACGATGATGTCAATATCATATTTTGCAAAAGGGGTATCTTTTATTATTTCAATATCAATTTCATTCAAAAATATCAATTTTGCATTAGAATTTTTGACTTTGGTTTTATTGTTTGGACCGGAAGTAAATCAGAACAGATGATTTGGTCATATAATTATAGACACAATGAAACTTCCCCATGATCATGAAAAAAAAACGTTAGTACATCTTTTGGGTTTAATTTGGAATTGGAAAATAATCCCTTAAAAAAATGCCCTAGGGGCGCTCTGAACTTGATGATGTTATCAAACATTTTTGAGAATATAAGATGTCACTATCACTTTATTCGCAGAAGTCATATTCAAATTTCCATGACTTTTGAGATTATGTTGCCAAAAAGGGCAAAGATATGGATGACGTCATCAGTCATATTTTTAAAAGGTCACATGTCAATAGTAATTTCGTCCACTGAAGGCATATACCATATCCAGTTTCGACCGAAGAGAATCTGATTGGATCATGTCTGTGACAAATGTCACATAATTCCCAAAATCTGTAAGATGATGCAAAAATTTGTAAATATCTTTTGTGGTTCATGGATATGATTTTGGAAATATTAAAATTTTAGTGTATTTCGCTATCTGATGATCCGACATCACAACTTTACCTGAAACTATGTCAAAATTTATTGACAACTCATGTTATGGTATAAGTATGTGTTAAATTTGAAGGTTGTGAATTTTGGAACTATGTTTTTGTTCATAAGTCTCATCGAGAAGAGTAAGTGAAAATATATTTTGTGGTTCACGAGATATGATATTTTGAAAATTTAAAATTTTATTTAGTGTAATTCGATATCTGATGCCTTAACCATGATGTCACAAAACCCAGGATACAACTCATCTTAAGGTCTTTTTGTTAAGTTTTTAGGTTCTGTATCAGAATAACGTGTGGCCTTAATCTTTTAATTAATTTATTTATTAATGATAATGAAACATATAATTTGGTTATTACATTAATTAAAAAGAAACAAAATTCACTGACCATTTAGAAATTTCAACCGCTAACAAAACCAATATTTAAAAGTAAACCAACAATTGGGAAAACAATACTTACCATTTTGTTGTTCTAGACTCTTTTTTCTAGACTTTTTGGTTATTAAACAATCATTGTGGGAAGTTCATTGATGCTTTCGATTACAAATTTATACACATTATTCCATTTTCACAATCTGGATCTCTTGCCTCAAAATCAAAAGTAATTCATTTTGTATTTAAACTGCTGTGCCTAAAACCTTTTCACCGATTTCAAATTCAAGCCCATTGAAAACAATTAAATTACCAAAAAAAATTGGGTGTCTAGAATAATTTTACCAAAGGTGCAATACTGAGTGTTGACAATCTTAAAACTTCTAATCTGGTCTGTGCTCTGACCATTTTGTTAAAAGTACGACTGTTCTTTCTGAATAATGGACATCAGGGGATTTTACTGCAGTAGTAACTTCTAGGGGTTGGGTTCTCTATTCACCACTATCTTGTGAGTCATGTTGTACTTTGGTGGTTTTTGTTTCTTCTTACGCTGGAAGATAATAAATAATATTTCAATTTCAAATGCTTGTTTACATCTACCTTTCAATAAAAAAACAGATCTATGATAGCTAAAAGGAATTATGAGGCCCCTCAGTAACACTTTTTCTGAACTATACTTCTAACAATCAATTTGTGAAATGTTTGATTTTTAAAGGGGATTCTTCCCTCACTACAAGGGGAAAACAAGTAGCCATGGAAGAAACAAATACATGGACCATACATCACCTACTTTTTGTGTACTTTAAAAATATAGGTATCAACTAATTTTAATCTTAAAATTATGTAGTAAGATGATCCAGAGATGGGTAAAATAAACAGCTTGATGAGACAGAAAATATGAGTTTAACCTGCGCTTTTATATGGCATTTATATTGTTCTGACATCCAAGAAAAAACCCAGTAAACACAATACATAAATTATATTAGATAATTGTGTACAATTCAATCCTAACCATTATTAGATAGGTACACTAATACATCATAACAGTAACTGTGTTACATGTACAGAAACATTTAATTTTAAATATTGCCATGCTCGAAACCTACATGTTTTATGTCAATAAATCCTACCCATTTTACACTATTACTATATATGATCTACTCACCAGTCGATGACAATTTAACTTCAAAGGTTGATAAAAAACTCCCAAAGTTTACACTTAACGCTGTCACCAGAAAATGGGCAGTCTGACGTGGAAAACTCCCACTTCACCCAAAACAAGTAAACAAAACCCTGCGGGACCCAAATTATAGGTTAAATCTAATTCAAATATAAAATCTACACTGGCTTTTGGGTTTAAATAATGTTACAATAATTAGTTGATGTAATCATCCTTCAATCGAAGTACTTAAGAATATCATACCGTTCAGAAATTTGTTTGGACAACTTGTTTCGTCATCCTATAATCAGCATCCGAGGACCGTAAATCATGAAATGCGCCCCCAATCGTCCCAAATTAAAAAAAATAACGCAATATAAAATAATACCTTAAAACCTAAATCACCATAATTTTGAAAAGTTACCTTTTGTAGATGTACTGGAAAGTCTTATATTGTAGGCACAACATCTGCTGTGACAGTCTGAGCCTTGTAACTGCCGTTTGACCCGTTCTATTTAGCAACGATTCTGGAAGCAGTTGAACAAAAGCACAAATTTCACTGACGTTAACACAACACATACTCATGTTACACTGCGGACATTCCGTACAAATGCCGATTGAATGAGAATGGTGTAAATTTCCCTCATTTTCCCAAAAAACTTCAGGTTTGTTTTTGAGAGGTGATGACTTGAGGAAGGAACATTTGTGACCCAATATCATGTAAAAAGGAGAATTTTCACACACTCATTTCATTCCGTTACGTTGTAGGCCTATATTAACTCCGTATATTGCTGTGTTTTCGTATTCTGTGCACGCGCGATAGGGCTATAGATCGTACATACAGGAATAGTAATCAGCATATTGTTTCTTAACCTTCCCGGGTTTTGACGGGAAAGGGAAAGATCAGATTGGGTCAGTCCAAAACGAAATGTGACATAGTTCAAGATCTTAAGATGATAAAAGATTGTGAAAATATCTTATATGGTTCAGAGATCAGATTTTTGAAATTTTGAATTTTCAACTTCCGGTTTTGACCGAAGGAAAGGTCGATTGGGGTCACGTTTAAAACGAAAATTACATAATTCAAGATCTTTCAGATGATGCAAAGATTGTGAAAATATCTTGTGGTTCGAGATATGATTTTCGAAATATTAAACTTTGATTTAGCGTATTCGACACCTGATGACGTAATCATGACGTCACAGAAAACGTTTTCGTCTGCTTGATATGTTCGTTTATGTGTTAAGTTTGAAGGCTGATATGCTAGCAAGGATGCCTTTGTTACCGGACAGATCGCCACTGAGAAGAAGGAGAAGTAAAAACACGGTGTTCGCGCTGTGCGCTCGAACACCTAAAAACAGTACAACAATAGGTGTTCGCGCGCGTTCGAACACCAAAAACAGTACAAAACTAGGTGTTCGCGCTGTGCGCTCGAACACCAAAACAGTACAAAAACTAGGTGTTCGGCTGCGCGATCGAACACCTAAAAACAGTAAAAACAATAGGTGTTCGCGCTGCGCGCTCGAACACCTAAAACACGAGTGTTCTTCAATACAAGTCGAACGCTGTCATATGAGGGCGCCATTTAAGTATTAAAGTAGCGTCTCCAACAGGTCGCTGGTCTGTGCTTTTCTTGGATGCATTCATAATCAAATATGGTAACAAATAATTATTCATATGGGGATGCATCTAAGATCTAACCTTGCATGCTTCGGCCAAGGCAAACCCTCCACCTAGAAGTATGATGACAGCGCCATTTTCTGTTGACGATTGGCCATTCTAGAGTGCGGACACGGACCTTTTGCTCCTTCAAACCGCTGAAAATGTGGAGAAAATAAATTGTTTATAGCCCGTTACACTATTGGTACTCTCGAAAAAAGTGAAATCAATATTGACATTAATAGCATCAAACATCTTTTGAAATATTTCTGTCTGAGATGCTATCACTTTAGTACTAATATACTCCAAAACAATTTAGGGAACACCGGATTTTTAACATCAAATAGGTTTGAATGTTCCATGAACCGGGATTTCATTTGCAACCACCTCTCTTTTCAGTAGTCATGTCATGAAATGTGTAATCACTACATGCATCCTTTATCATCTGTTTCATTGTGCAGTTGTTTCATCAATTCTGTGAAACATTGTGTTTATCTGAAATAAATGATCTTGCTTTAACTGAGATTATTCCGGTGTTCCTAAATTGTTTTGAGTAGTATATTTAATCAAATTATTTGTTGACATTTGGAGACGTTCAGTTAATTCTGAGAACAATGGAAAAGAACCAATAAGTCTACACTGCAAACACCTGGGTGTTAAAAATACACCATTGGTGTTTATATTAGACAACTCGCGCAATATATACACCATGGAATAATAAAGTTGACACCACTAGTGTTATTTTAACACCAGTTTTGCAGAGTACTAGCGTCTCAAAAATCACTAATGGACACCTACAACCACCCCAGTTAAAAAAATACACGAATTATGTGCGGATTATGACTTTATTGAGGACTAACCTTCGAACTACGACCGCACATAAATTTGGGCATTCGAGAGGAAATATGTCAAGCATTATGGCGACAAACATTGCTGTGGTCGCATCAGACACGTACCTGAAAAGGAAATGTGAGATTTGTTTTAACGCGCCGTCATTTCCATATAAGGCCAAAATACAAGTCTCTGATTTCTGGTCATAGGTCGGCTTCAAAATCGGTGCGGTGATGCGGTTTTTATTTTTTTAAATTTTTTACAACCAGTGAAATATGTGATACATGTATACACGGTTATTGGAACCAGACCAACTTTCCCACACGTTCATAGTCATAATGTGAAAAGTCGTTTAAAACACACATGGCAGAATTCCAATAGATCCAGCAATTTTGGCTGCAATTGGACATCGTTTCACAGCAAAGAAACAAACTAAAAATGTCGACGCGCGGGAAACCGGAGACTTGTAGTCGAGTATTTTTTCTGAGTACGAGTACAGAAATGAGTAGGAGTATGTGTATAAACTACAATTATGGTATAGTGGTGTAGCTACGGGGAGGGGATGAGGGAATCCCAGGAAAAACTGCTCCACCGGTGCCTTCACTGAACACAACCATTTCCTTCGAAAACATGTGAGCATCCACTTAGTGTCGCCAAAGTGCCCCTCCATAATAACATAAGCTCCCGTTCCCCAACCGAGTCTTTGTATATGCAATAACGATTATAGTACTTATTTGACTACATAAAAGGACCAGAGTATTTTCATTCCAGCCTCGGTTTGGTCACGTGGATTGTATGTAAGAAAATAAAGATGGCTGAACTGTGATATTATCAATTGGTATCCAAGGTTCAACCACTTTTGTTCATGCAAGACCTACATGTGTTGTAATAAGGTCTGTGTCCTGATGTAGCTTGTCTATGTTGGCCATTATAGGCTTTGACTCCTGGTGCTTGACCGTGCTTGGCCCCACAGTACAAGTATGCTGACAGGGAACTCAGGGTGAAGATAACAGTGTCCAGCAAACTTGAGTTGTCTCAGTGAATCGTTTCAATTGGCTGTATCCTAAGAGAAATAACATCCATAACACTTACCCATCAGGAAACAGCACCGACCACCCCGTTACAAAGCCTGGCTTCCTCGTAATCCATAGAACCACTAAGAGAATAAAATGTCCCAGAACTCCCTTTTCGGCAAATCTTCAAACAATCAATTAATCAATCAATTAATCAATCAATCAATCAATCAATCAATCAATCAATCAATCAATCAATCAAGCAATCCATGTTTCCACATTTCTGAAAACATGTTCTATGATTTTAAGCGTCATAAAAGCCAAATATATAGCTGTGCATGTACTGGTTATCTGGTTCGATTGTTAATGAGATATCTTCAGTTACTTCTAAAGATGTACTCGTCTTGTGAACTTATAATGTACATGAAACAGATAATTGACAGGTAAAACATTAGCTTTGCATGGTGAAGAGGATAAGTAAGACTAATTGCGGTGACACCATGTGAAATTCTCTACTGAGTAGTATGTTCTGAAAAGAACTGGAGGTTACAAGTCGACGTTTCGATAACTGACAGCGAAATGAAATAGTAATGTGCGCATAACCATCCTAGAACCATCCTAGGCGCCCAAACTGACCAACAAATCCTCTGATAGTCAGATAATTTTGCGATCACTTTGGCTGTGCTTCCTATAATTTCACATTGGGGTAAATTATCAGTTCAAATGTATACTATAATAATCAGTTTATTTAAACAGGTAGCCTCATCAGTTAAAAAAAACTGCTATCCTGAAGGCCCTGTATAAAAGAGTTAACACTTTAACATTGTAAAACCACTAATACAGGAAATTAAGATTAAGATAAATTAATATAAAGTAAAACAATATTATATATGCATTGTAAGTTCATTACAAGGTGCATTAAAGGGCCATAAATGAATTTTATGTAGATATACTTTATCAAAACGTCCATGCTGCTGGACAATTTATACAAAATGAAATCTATTTTGATATTAAGTGAAGCTTGAGAATAATGTTTAAATTTTCAGGATAAAGATTATCATGAGGTCGCTGTTGTGTAACAAATGCTTATTCTTGACACATGAGGCGCTGCTTTGAGAGATTACAACAGGAATTCAGTGACACAGCAGCAAAAAGTGCACACAATCAAACCCCAAACCTTGCCCAAGAAAGAAGTGGTTACCTAAACAAGTTTAATGACTGATAACCAAACACTCGGTTAACATGACAACATCAACAATGTGAAATCACGAAATTTCAATCAACTTCTAAGCACAAACTATGATGTTGCATCTGATTCTGCTGTGACATAACTGATGTGCTCGAAGGTGAATAAAACTACCCACAAAATAATTAGCAATTAAAAGGTAGAAAAGTGATATCATGTTAAACAATTGCCATTTGAGGTGGTCTTCCACTTGGGTGTTACACTAAGGTGTTTATATTGGGCAATTGCCCAATATAAACACCTACGTAAAGAATAAAGCTGACACCACAGTTTATTTTAACACCCTGGTTTGCAGGGGGAAACATTTAAAAGAAAGAAATCTTACGTCATCGGCCCGGTCAGTGCCCCTTCGAAT
>CM055829.1:37466550-37505055 GCA_029582265.1 Zoroaster sp. YZ-2022 | reverse complement strand
GATGTTCTTGAAGACTATTTAGTTTAGTTTCATCCTCAGATTGAAGGAGCCTTCATCCAGGGCTATGGTTTGTTTGTTATGGAGGATTATCGGATGTCTCCATCGGGTCATCTGTTGACTATCGGCCCACGACATTATAAGATTCCAAAGTCTGGTAATATCCCAGCAGAGTTCAACGTGAGTCTGCTGACCAGGGCACCCAATCCATTCGCCATTTGCTCTTCAAAGGTAAGTTGATGAAAGCAAAAACTCTCTTCCATTGTTCGTTTCTCTTCTATACTGTCCTGCGCCTTCCTCTAATCATTCCTTTCTTTGTTCTCTAGTTGTCATTATTATTATTATTATTATTATTATTATTATTATTATTATGTTCTTAATTTTGTCTTGTAGTAGTTTCTTTCGTTCTTATCATCCCCTCTATTTCCTTGCTTCTTTTCATTTGGAGGCAGCACTACGATATCTTAACAAATATTGATAAATCTATTCTCTTGACTTCAGATGTTTAATATAATGCTATATTAAAAGTTAATATGCTGTTTTCTTTTAGGTCATGCCGCATAATCCAGTTTGGATTACAAAGGCATATATTTGCATTATATAACCATGCATGGTTGTGCATAATGTATAATCATTTGTATATGTCTGCTTTGTTGACAGGCTGTAGGGGAACCTCCATTATTACTGTCCTTATCAGCATTCTTTGCCATCAAAGACGCTATACAGTCAGCCAGGGAAGATGCTGGTATCCCGGGAACATTCCGTCTTGACACTCCAGCTACTGCCGAGAGAATTCGCATGGCATGCCACGATCAATTCACTCAACAGGTATGAAGTATTTGTTCTTAACCCTTTCAACCCCAAACGTGCCACCTGTGCTCAATGTGGAATGTATGTTCTTTACCAAAGGGACGCTATGTCACGGGAATTCACTACTCTTTTGTTCCCAAGGCTCCTCTCCGGCACAACGCCTGAAACCTGTAACTGAAATGTAAATAGCGCCCTCACTTGACGTTGGCATGATTAATCAATCGCAGGACAATGCGCGTCCAGTATGAATGATTTCGGCGTCTCTATATATAAAGCTGTAGCTTTTTCCGTGACCGCCGACGCTCACTTAGCTGTTTTACAGCTGACAGTCCACCGCTAGCCATGGATGACGCTGAAATTATTGTGAAATATTCGCGGATAGTGGTTCAGAAATATCCGATGACCAGTCCTCCTCATCCACATCAGAAGAAAGTGAAGAAGAGTTTGTCACACACCCACCAAGGTCATCAAATAAGCAGAACTTCAGGTAGGCCTTAACTAAGACGTAGGCCTAGCTGAAAAACTTTCACATAACTGTTCCAATTGGCTAACGTTACTGATTAGAAAGAGCCAAACATGTTTTGCATACTTCTGAATGTAGGCCCTAGGCCTACTTTTATGTTTTTTTCTAAAGGGGTGTTGGTGAAACTGAAAGTCGGATCCTCCAGACCTAGTCAGACTTTCCTGGATCCTCAGAAGAAAATGTTTTCTTTCAAAGGAATGATGGATGGAATGGCATTTCAAAAGAATATTAACTGTTCAAGTAATTTCAAGAATTACCTTACGTTTGAATGTAGGCCTAATTAACTTAATTTGCCAAATATTGCAGGTGAAATGGGCTTCTTTTTATGTAGGATGGATCTAGTAAGGTCCGACTTACGTTGACATTAGATCCGGGAATCTGGTTTTACCAATTGCCTTTCTAACGAAATTCATAATAGCATATTTGAATTAATCTGATTTTTACTATGCAAGAAAAGACATGAATAAAATCACAAAGTTTGTCCCAAAAAGTGTGCAGTATAAATGCAGAGTCGGCCTAACTTCTGAACTTCTTGCACCATATCAAAGTGAATGAATGATGAGGATGTCACTTGCTCTACCGCAGAGAGCAATTGGCATCCTCTAGCAAGTTGCATCATCTTTTGATCTATCAAAGAGCATTTTAACATTTCAGTTGCCATCTAAGGGTTCGAGTCAACTCCTGTCCCAGGTCAACTCCGGTCCAACTCGGTTAGTGTTCGTGCTCAAAACGCGTTACAGCACCCTCTTCGACCAAGAATACAGCCTATATTTACTTTAATTGGCTTGCGTTGTACCATCTGGACAGAGTTTACCTTGGACAGAGTTGACCTGCACCCCATCTAACCATATCGAGTGTATGATTAGATAACACAGGAAGGTCATACAAATTGCAAGCACCTGGTGTGCTGTCATTTTCAAGAAAAGTGGGACTATGCATAAATTTCCGATGATGGTTTTGCTGAGCATTGCCAAAAAAGTAAATAACCGCTTAAAGCCCATTACACCCAAATCATACAGTGCCCTCAGTAGTATGTTAAATGCCGTATGGGGGACAAATGTATAAAACTGAGAAAGAATCGGGAGGCGTGTAAAGGCAATTATTTAAATGAGGTACATGTGACATCATAAAAGAATTGGTGACGTCATAGAAAATAAAAAAGTGGACATATAAAATGAAAAACTAAATTAGATTATCTCTGAGTATAATAAAGATGGCGACAAAATATGAAATAAAGAATAGAGTGACTGTGCCTTGCGCAGTGGCTTTTATGATGATTTAGTTTTACCAACTAAAAAGCCACTCGCAAGGCACAGTTACTCTATTCTTTATTTCATATTTTATGCCATTTATTATTATACTCAGAGATAATCTTATTTAGTTTTTCATTTTATATGTCCATTTTTAAATTTACTATGATGTCACAAATTCTGTTATGATGTCATACCTCTTTAAATAATTGGGCGTATTACGTCATTCTTCTCATTTACATTTGTCCCCAACATTTACATACTACTACTCCTATTAGCGGCATATCTGAAAAAGGCTAATGTTGTATTATGGTATCATCAAGAAAATGTGCCTTAATTCCATATAGCACCATCATACATAAGTTTCTTAATACTCATACTTCAGGTCTGGATGGCATAAAGCAAACTCCTCCTATACGGCGACCCATGAACTTTACTGAAGAGACTGGATGTACTGAAGATTTCAGTAACCTCTCGCCTGGGCAGATCTTTCAACTGTTCTTCTGTCAGGCAGTCTGGAAGTTGATGGTGACAGAGACCAATCGCTATGCTGACCAAGCGCTGGGTGCAGATGCAGCCAATCATCAGCATGCCTGGACTCCAGCGGATATCCCTGAGATGATGGCATTTGTGGCCTTGCTTCTGTGTATGGGCATCAACAAAGGCCACCTTCGCCATGCACTGGTCCAGGTCTGAAGTTCTGCGAAGTCCTGTGTACTCATCAACTATGTCTCGCAACCCGTTTGGCCTCCTGAGATTTTTCCACGTTGCCAACAACAGAGCTGAAATGGATGATGACTCTCCCGTGACAAACTGTCTAAGTTCGCCCGCTGCTTCACATTGTACTGCCATTGTTTAAATCGCATATATAAACCTGGGCGAAACCTCTCGCCAGATGAGACTATGATAAAGTTTAAAGGCCATCGGTTTTAAACAGTACATACCATAAGTCTGCTAAGTTTGGATTGAAATGTTTTTCATTGAGCGAGTCTGAAACGGGTACACATGTGCGTGGAAGGTGTTCACTGGTTCAGAGCCCACATCGTACCAATTGCAGACATCCTCAATTGCTTATGCAGCAACAAACCATCCATCTAACCTTTCAGCATCTGGCAAAATAGTCATGGAACTACTGCAAGGACTCGAACATAAGGGACATTTTGTTTTCATGGACAATTGGTACACCAACCCGGCTCGTCCACAAGTTGTCACAGCTAGGGTTTGGAGCTCGTGGAACAGTGCGATACACCACCCAAGGGATTCCGGAGAGTGCAAACCCAAAAGTTCCGCATGAAAAAGGCGATGACCCGCACTTTTACACAAAAGCAGGGCAACTATGTGTTGTTTGGCAGGATGCAAAGCGTGTAACTCTTCTGACTAATTATGGTGACTGCAGTATGGACACTAAAGAAATTCGCAGCAAATACAGTTCCACTGGACTTCGTGAAATCAAAAACCTGTTCTCGTCAGTGATTATAATAAATACATGGGTGGAAGTGATCTAGCATCGCAACTGTGTCAGTATTATACACACCACCATAGATCGCTGAAATGGTGGAAAAAGAATTTTCGTGGCCATTCTTGACATCTGTTTGGTGAGCGCTACTGTCGTCTACAACCGAATTCCTACAAACCAGCACTTGACGAGCTTGGATTTCCGGCGTGAAGGTGGTCAATGAACTTCTTTCCACCTGGAAGCACAACCGAGCAAAAGCACACCAATGAGCCATCGTGTCTTTCGGTAGACATTATCCCGGGAGAAGTGAGCCCAGCAAAAGGCGCAACTGTGTAGTTGCAGCACACAAGCCAGCGGAAACAAACTTCGTATGATTTGTAAAGTGTCAAAAGCCAATGTGTGTTCTGCCATGCTTTGAGAAGTTTCACAGTGTGTGATAAACATTTACCCAATGTAGTTTGGATTGTGTTCTAGGTGTCCCCCATTTCAATGTTGCTCACCCAGCAAAAATGCAACTGTGTCATTTGCATCACTAAAATAGCGGAAACAAACTCGTATGATTTGTAAACAGTGTCAAAAAGCCAATGTGTGTTCTGCCATGCTTTGAGAAGTTTCACAGTGTGTGATAAACATTTACCCAATGTAGTTTGGATTGTGTTCTAGGTGTGCCCCCACCCATTGCAATGTTGCTCACCCCGCAAAAATGCAACTGTGTCATTTGCATCACTAAAGCCAAGCGGAAACAAACTCGTATGATTTGTAAACAGTGTCAAAAGCCAATGTGTGTGCTGCCATGCTTTGAGAAGTTTCACAGTGTGTGATAAACATTCACCCAATGTAGTTTGGATTATGTTCTAGGTGTCCCCCCCCCCCCCATTTCATTGTTGCTCACCCCTCAACAAATGCAACTGTGTCATTTGCATCAATAAAGCCAAGCGGAAACAAACTCGTATGATTTGTAAACAGTGTCAAAAGCCAATGTGTGTTCTGCCATGCTTTGAGAAGTTTCACAGTGTGTGGTAAACATTTACCCAATGTAGTTTGGATTGTGTTCTAGGTGTCCACCCCCATTTCAATGTTGCTCACCCAGCAAAAAATGCAACTGTCATTTGCATCACTAACGCCATAGCGGAAACAAACTCGTATGATTTGTAAACAGTGTTAAAAGCCAATGTGTGCTGCCATGCTTTGAGAAGTTTCAGTGTGTGATAAACATTTACCCAATGTAGTTTGGATTGTGTTCTAGGTGTCCCCATTTCAATGTTGCTCACCCAGCAAAAATGAAACTGTCTCATTTGCAGCACTAAAGCCTAGCTTAAACTAACTGTTATGATTTGTAAACAGTGTCAAAAGCCAATGTGTGTTCTGCCATGCTTTGAGAAGTTTCACAGTGTGTGATAAACATTTACCCAATGTAGTTTGGATTGTGTTCTAGGTGTCCCCCCCCCCCCATTTCAATGTTGCTCACCCAGCAAAAAATGCAACTGTGTCATTTGCATCACTAAAGCCAATTGGAAACAAACTCGTATGATTTGTAAACAGTGTCAAAAGCCATTGTGTGTTGTGCCATGCTTTGAGAAGTTTCACAGTGTGTGATAAACATTTACCCAATGTAGTTTGGATTGTGTTCTAGGTGTCCCCCCCCCCCCCATTTCAATGTTGCTCACCCAGCAAAAATGCAACTGTGTCATTTGCATCACTAAAGCCAAGCGAAACAAACTTCGTATGATTTGTAAACAGTGTCAAAAGCCAATGTGTGTGCTGCCATGCTTTGAGAAGTTTCAGTGTGTGATAAACATTTACCCAATGTAGTTTGGATTGTGTTCTAGGTGTCCCCCATTTCAATGTTGCTCACCCAGCAAAAATGCAACTGTGTCATTTGCATCACTAAAGCCATAGCGGAAACAAACTCGTATGATTTGTAAACAGTGTCAAAAGCCAATGTGTGTTCTGCCATGCTTTGAGAAGTTTCACAGTGTGTGATAAACATTTACCCAATGTAGTTTGGATTGTGTTCTAGGTGTCCCCCATTTCAATGTTGCTCACCCAGCAAAAATGCAACTGTGTCATTTGCATCACTAAAGCCAGCGGAAACAAACTTCGTATGATTTGTAAACAGTGTCAAAAGCCAATGTGTGTTCTGCCATGCTTTGAGAAGTTTCACAGTGTGTGATAAACATTTACCCAATGTAGTTTGGATTGTGTTCTAGGTGTCCCCCCATTTCACGGTTGCTCACCCAGCAAAAAATGCAACTGTGGCCTTTGCATCACTAAAGCCCCGAGGAAACAAACACGTATGATTTGTAAACAGTGTCAAAAGCCAATGTGTGTGCTGCCATGCTTTGAGAAGTTTCACAGTGTGTGATAAACATTTACCCAATGTAGTTTGGATTGTGTTCTAGGTGTCCCCATTTCAATGTTGCTCACCCAGCAAAAAATGCAACTGTGTCATTTGCATCACTAAAGCCAAGCGGAAACAAACTCGTATGATTTGTAAACAGTGTCAAAAGCCAATGTGTGCTGCCATGCTTTGAGAAGTTTCACAGTGTGTGATAAACATTTACCCAATGTAGTTTGGATTGTGTTCTAGGTGTCCCCCATTTCAATGTTGCTCACCCAGCAAAAAATGCAACTGTGTCATTTGCATCACTAAAGCCAAGCGGTAACAAACTTCGTATGATTTGTAAACAGTGTTAAAAGCCAATGTGTGTGCTGCCATGCTTTGAGAAGTTTCACAGTGTGTGATAAACATTTTTGATTGTGGTCCTTCCGTCTCCCCCCTCCCCCATTTCAATGTTGAAGTGACAGTGCGCACACCAGCAACACAACATTGAAATGGAAGAGGAGAATGATGGTAAGCAATCTTCAAATGGGTGGGGGTGGGTATGTGAGCAACCTTCATTTAAACTTGACTACTGCTACAGTAAAATCAATTTTGTGCAATTACCGCAACATTCCTTTCACCTGAACCTAAAATATATCACCTATTACGTTGGGGTTTATGAACCACCCATAAACAAAACAAGCATTTGTTTTATTGGTCAATATTTTTCTTGTCATAACTTGTGGAGTTATTTGTTGTCATTGCAAGAGTGGCCTTTCATGATGTTGTTGAGTGAGGGCGCTATACACTGAAAGTTGTTAAAAAGTCTCTGGTAAAGAACTGAACATGCTATGCAAAAACCGGTAGCAACCAAGGCATGACTGATCAAATATAGCTCGGTATTGAAAGGGTTAATCA
This sequence comes from Zoroaster sp. YZ-2022, assembly GCA_029582265.1. Taxonomy (NCBI): domain Eukaryota; kingdom Metazoa; phylum Echinodermata; class Asteroidea; order Forcipulatida; family Zoroasteridae; genus Zoroaster; species Zoroaster sp. YZ-2022. Next base: position 37,497,778 of record CM055829.1, on the reverse strand, counting down.
TGTCATATAAAATTGATATAATGATGTTATTTGCCCTACACCAATGTAGCCCAGCATTTTATACAAATTTTAGGTGATTTTCAGTTTCTGTGAAAACAAATCATGGTTACTCACGTTACATGTTTGAGGTTTTAGGCCCACTCTTAATGCCATAATATATATTTCATTCATCAGTTTTTTCACAGTAGTTGCATTATACCCAGATCTTACTCGGCACAAAATTTATAATTTCAGAAATTTGTTATATGTATCGCTATATAAGAGAAAATACGACATTTTATGCATGTTCAAAAAATGTAACGTGAGTAACCAGCATTTTTCTCTTATATAGTGTACATATAATAAATTTCTGAAATTATTATTTTGTGCCGAGTACGGTCTGGGTATAATGCAACTTCTGTGAAAAAAACTGATGAGTGAAACATATAAGTGGGTCATTCCGTGTCAATTCAACACGCTTTTGGACCTGACCGTCACAGATTGAAACGAAATTCGGTGTGCTGATTGGACTCCTTGAGAAACCCCCAGAACCGAAATTTTATGTCATTCGGTTAATTAGTTTTTGTGGTACATGGTATAATTTAGATTTTATTTTATGAAATGAAGGCCATTTCAAGAGCTTTAAAATGATGTAAAGTATATCTCTGTAGGTGCTTTACTTTTGGGGATATGGCTGTCCAAACATAGCAGGTCATGCTAATTAGTCAAAAGTTCGTTAACCCCTATCTCAAAAACTAATTAACCGAATGACATAAAATTTCAGTTCTGGGGGTTTCTCAAGGAGTCCAATCAGCACACCGAATTTCATTTCAATCCGTGATGGTCAGGTCCAAAAGCGTATTGAATTGACACGGAATGACCCAAGTATGGAAATTGTGACATTAAGAGTGGACTCAATACCTCAAAAATGTAACATGAGTAACCATGAAATTTCGAGAAAGAATTATAACTTATTAGAAACATTGTAACTTCATTTTCCAAAATCTTGCCTAAGAATCTGCTCCTCACATACCAATTTGATTTCTGTTTTCTCCACAGTTCTCTATTCCAGAGCCCGGCACATACGCACCATTTTTCGTACGTCCCTAGACTCATTATGAATCGCCAAGTTATAGCAATAATACTGAACGTCTTTTAATGGTAATTTAAATTTTTAATGGTAACTGTGGTCTGTAAAAGGTTACAGTATTTTTGTTGTCCTGAAATATTTGTTGTTGTCCTGAAAAAAACAAAAAACCAAGAGCTTCTCCAATTTATACCCTTTAATTTAAAAGGGTACCCCTGCTAATCACACCGCCTACTAAGCCAGCAAGCTAATCAAGATCATAGAAAGTTGGCTTTCAATGTGTCAATTATCACCTTATTATTGTGTGCAAAAGTCACTAACACAAAATAATAATTTCCATTACTATTTACTATTAAAAGAAAAAGAAAACATAAAACGTAAAAATCACCGTTCTAAACGGACGTTAGAAATGTCACTCAGTTGACTTTCCGAATTACAAGTAAATGCAGAGATGATCATGCATGACGTCCAATCGTTTTTCTCTTGGAAGTTCCATTTTTATTTTTGATCCAACTCTTTCGTGATTATTTTAAATTAATATTAAAGGATACTTTATATTTCACGATGTTACCCTGATGAAATTTCTTTGGATAATGGATCGCTATTTTGTACATGAATGTACTTTTTGTAACAATATTTTTGTACAGGAAAATCCTATATCGTGGGGCGTAAATGCGACGGGGCGTAAATGCGATGGGGCATAAATGCAATGGGGCGTTATGGCGGTGGGGTGTTATAAACTGGAAGTATAAAATTAATCCACAATAATCGGGTAATAATAATAACTAGAGATTGGTGTTTGTATTGACAAACACTAGGTGTTCGGGACGCGTAAAGGTCAAATTGGGGTCAACTTTGTTTAAATATTTTTTGACAATTAACGATCTGTACAATGGTGCAAAGATTATGAATTTACCTCTTGTGGATGATTTTTGTTAATATTAAACTTTGACTACCGGTTTGGACAGGAAGTAAAGGTCAAATTGGGGTCATGTTTTTGTAAATATTTTTGACAACAATCTGTACAATGGTGCAAAAACTGAATTTACATCTTGTGGTTGTTGAGATATGATTTTTTTTAAATATTAAACTTTGACTTCCGGTTTGGACAGGAAGTAAAGGTCAAATTGGGGTCACCTTTGTGTAAAATTGTTTTTGACAATTAACGATCTGTACAATGGTGCAAATATTGTGAATTTACCTCTTGTGGTTGTGATTTGAATTTTTTAAATATTAAACTTTGACTTCCGGTTTGGACAGGAAGTAAGGTCAAATTGGGGTCACCTTTGTGTAAATATTTTTCGACAATTAATCTATACAATGGTGCAAAAAATGTAAATTTACCTCTTGTGGTTGTTGAGATATTAAACGTGATGATTTCAGGAATGGATAGACGAAGTCTACCCAGTCCGACCTCAGAAGCGGAAATAACTGCTTTCGAAGGAAACCCCAATGATGATGATGATTTGGACAGGAAGTAAGGTCAAATTGGGGTCACCGTTTTGTAAATATTTTTTGACATTTAACGATCTGTACAATGGTACAAAAATTGTGAATTTACCTTTTGTGGTTGAGATATGATTTTTTAAATATTAAACTTTGACTTCCGGTTTGGACAGGAAGTAAGGTCAAATTGGGGTCACCTTTTTGTAAATATTTTTCGACAATTAATCTATACAATGGTGCAAAAAATGTAAATTTACCTCTTGTGGTTGTTGAGATATGATTTTTTTTAAATATTAAACTTTGACTTCCGGTTTGGACAGGAAGTAAGGTCAAATTGGGGTCACCTTTTTGTAAATATTTTTTGACATTTAACGATCTGTACAATGGTACAAAAATTGTGAATTTACCTTTTGTGGTTGTTGAGATATGATTTTTTTTAAATATTAAACTTTGACTTCCGGTTTGGACAGGAAGTAAGGTCAAATTGGGGTCACCTTTTTGTAAATATTTTTCGACAATTCACGATCTGTACAATGGTACAAAAATTGTGAATTTAACTCTTGTGGTTGTTGAGATATGATATTTTTTAATATTAAACTTTGACTTTCGGTTTGGACAGGAAGTAAGGTCAAATTGGGGTCACTCACAACTCGTGTTTCATCTACTTGTTAAGTTCTAAGTACATGCCAGGTTTCAAGTTCATGTGAAGTTTGCGAGTATGTGTTTGTTACCGGACAGTCGCGGGGGAGAAGAAGAAGTAAAAAACTAGAAATTCGAGTTTGTTTACACAAACTCTAGGTGTTCGGGAGTAAGTAAAGGTCAAATTGGGGTCACCTTTGTGTAAAATTGTTTTTTGACAAATAACGATCTGTACAATGGTGCAAATATTGTGAATTTACCTCTTATGGAAGATTTTGTTTTAAACATTAAACTTTGGCTTCCGGTTTAGACAGGAAGTAAAGGTCAAATTGGGGTCAAATTTGTGTAAAATTGTTTTGACAATTAACGATCTGTACAATGGTACAAAAATTGTGAATTTACCTCTTGCGGTTGTTGAGATATGATTTTTTAAATATTAAACTTTGACTTCCGGCTTGGACAGGAAGTAAGGTCAAATTGGGGTCACCTTTGTGTAAATATTTTCGACAATTAACGACCTGTACAATGGTACAAAAATGTTAATTTACCTCTTGTAGTTGTTGAGATACGATTTTTTAAATATTAAAATTTGACTTCCGGTTTAGACAGGAAGTAAGGTCAAATGGGGTCACCTTTGTGTAAATGTTTTTGACAATTAACAATCTATACAATGGTGCAAAAAATGTCAATTTGCCTCTTGTGGTTGTTGAGATAAGATTTTTAAAATATTAAACCGTTTATATATAAACGGTTCGCGAAACAAAAGAAAAATTGGCTGATGCTGGACTCGAACCCGCGACCTCTCGAATACCGTACGAGCGCTCTACCAACTGAGCTAACCAGCCCCTATGTTGGTGGGCGGTCTACTTATGCCAATTATCTATTGCTCTATGGGGCCAGGTCAGAGGCCAAACCATATCTGCCGAGTAGCCAGGGATCAAGCCCCGGTCAGATGCAAACAACCCGGGTAACGGCAGTAGCGGGGATCACACAATTAACGGGACACAAGCCTTTTATGTGGTTGTACACAAAGTAGATTTATATGGAGAAACTGACCTGAAATATTATAAACGGTTCGCGAGCAAAGAAATATTGGCTGATGCTGGAATCGAACCCGCGACCTCACGAATACCGTACGAGCGCTCTACCAACTGAGCTAACCAGCCCCTATGTTGGTGGGCGGTCCACATATGCCAATTATCTATTGCTCTATGGGGCCAGGTCAGAGGCCAAACCATTTCTGCTGAGTAGCCAGGGATCAAGCCCCGGTCAGATGCAAACAACCCGGGTAACGGCAGTAGCGGGGATCACACAATTAATGGGACACAAGCCTTTTATGTGGTTGTACACAAAGTAGATGGAAAAACTGACGTGAAATATTATAAACGGTATATATATATATATATATCACCCCCAATAAAAGTTCAACTTTTGGTTGTGACTTGTACAACTCTATTTCATCCCATACATGTACGCAACATTTTAGGACCATGGGTGTTATTGCCATGGACCCCAGGGTATAGTCTCCTCTCTGTCTGACTTGGTTTTGGTCATTTGAACACATGGGGTGGGTGTGATCTCTGTGTAGAAACTGGTATGTTTATGTAGGTTTGGTGTACACTTTCGTGTCTAGTTTTCCTACCATGTTTGGATATGATCAGCCTGTTGTAGGATTTTATTTTCGAGATCATATAATGTTATGTCACAAATTTCCGGACTGGCTGTTAAGCCAATTGCACAACCGATTTTCTGGAGGTATAGATTTTATTTCCAAATTGGAAACAATTTCTGTTGAGTATTAGTTCCAGAAATTTTCGGATGTATTTGTTGATGAACTATGGATAGTTGGTATGGTTGATGGCATTGCATACACAGTTTATTGCCTTGGTTTGGCGGATATTTGTGTACATTTTAACAACATCAATACTTGTGATGATAAGCACATTGTGTGGAAATGTTATTCCTTCGAGTTTCCGCTGTATGTCTGCTGTATGTCTGCTGTGTCGCGTACATATGTAGGTTGGGCGGTTATTATAGGGAGTAGAAAAATTTAATGATCTACACATTCTGAGATTTTGGCAGATGGACTCACATCCACTTATAATTGGTCTTGCAACAGGGTGTGCCTGTTGGAGGAGTTTTCGGTAGAAAAATACATTGCCTGTGAGCTCGGATCGAGATATGCCAGAGTGTGTTGTTTTGCATTTCGGTTATTTAGGACATTATAAATTGAAAGGATGTTTTTTGTGTAATATCTTGATCGAACTTGGTGTAGTGCTCTGATTCGAGATGTTTGTATCCAACCTGTAGGTAGTCAGAGCAATAATGCAGATGCCTCTTCCTGGTTTGATCATGATTTCAGGGTTGTTCCTCAGATATTTGAGGACTGATAGTTCAGGGTTTGTCATGTTTGTTTGTATCCAACCTGTAGGTAGTCGGAGCGGTTCATAATGCAGATGCCTCTTCCTGGTTTGATCACGATTTCAGGGTTGTTCCTCAGATATTTGAGGGCTGATAGTTCAGGGTTTGTCATGTTTGTTTGTATCCAACCTGTAGGTAGTCGGAGCGGTTCATAATGCAGATGCCTCTTCCTGGTTTGATCACGATTTCAGGGTTGTTCCTCAGATATTTGAGGGCTGATAGTTCAGGGTTTGTCATGTTTGTTTGTATCCAACCTGTAGGTAGTCGGAGCGGTTCATAATGCAGATGCCTCTTCCTGGTTTGATCACGATTTCAGGGTTGTTCCTCAGATATTTGAGGGCTGATAGTTCAGGGTTTGTCATGTTCGTTTGTATCCAACCTGTAGGTAGTCAGAGCGGTTCATAATGCAGATGCCTCTTCCTGGTTTGATCACGATTTCAGGGTTGTTCCTCAGATATTTGAGGACTGATAGTTCAGGGTTTGTCATGTTCGTTTGTATCCAACCTGTAGGTAGTCAGAGCGGTTCATAATGCAGATGCCTCTTCCTGGTTTGATCTCGATTTCAGGGTTGTTCCTCAGATATTTGAGGGCTGATAGTTCAGGGTTTGTCATGTTCTTTTTCTGAGTTCTCAGACGATCATGTGAGCAAGTCCATATTTTGTGGCTTCCAAATAGTTTTTAAGTGTAGACTCTGTGTGGTTTTTGGATGCTAAGTGGATGGTGGTTTGAACGGATGGGTTTTGGAAGGTTTGTTATGTATTAGGAATTCAATTCTCATTCTCCTTTGGAAGACGTCAATGTCACTCAAAAGAGTTGAACGGGTTGGTTTAGCAGGAGTTGGAACAAAGTTTAAACCTTTACCCAGAGAATTTTTTCAATTTGAGATAGTTTTGCTTTGGAAAGGTTTGTGATGAATTGTTCACTTTGTTATATTCAGTAGACTATTTTTGTATTGTTTGGTTTTAGTTGAGCGTTCAAGTGAAAATTATTTTTTTCTGTTTTAATTGTGAACGTTTTGCTCTTTAAGTAAATTTCCGTTTTGCCATAGTCGGTAGATAATTTAGTTATACAGTAAATAACATATACTTATATATTTGTATTATATTAGTTGGGTTGACAAGTGGCACTTGTGTAAGTGGTCAGGGTTTTTAATTGTTCCTTTTTATGTATGTATTTATATGTATATATTTCATAACAAAACAAAATGCTTAAAGGTACAGTCTTACCTTGGTTATTTGGGTAATCCTTGTTACAAATATAAACATCCACCATATGCTAATCAGTCAATGGTTTTTAATGTAATATTCATTTACAATTATTTTAACTCATGATCAGAGCTTGATAGCCCCTGTTGACTGAAACGATACAAAAAGTATCTTTAATATGCCTTAAATGGTGACAAATTTGAATTTTCAAATGCCTGCAACACCTTTAATATCATTATGAAAGAATTTGATAGTGGAACCAGAATTAATAAATGTAGAAAAATGAAGATCCATATCAGTTTTGTAATATTTTGGCCTTTTGCATGCATACAGTATGCACATAATATGTTCGTGTTTCTCTGAAATGATGAGAGCACTTCAGGCAGATTAATTTGTATGGATAATTGGTGCCATTACCAACTTCACATCAGTAAAACTTATAGCTTTGCATGGTGAAGAGGATAAGTAAAAACTATTAATTGCGGTGACACCATATGAAATTCTCAATTGGTCGAGTATCCCAGTCCCACCAGTTTCCCGCCTGCACGCTTCAACGCACTAATCATCCAGCATCCAGTCATCACGTGATCCTCCAGCAGCCTACTTAAGCAGCAGCATTATCCTGAAGACGATCGGAGTATACTGATCGAAACGTCGAGTTGTAACCTCCAGTTCTTTTCAGAACTAATTACTACTCAATTGAAATTTCACATGGTGTCAGCGCAAATAGTCTTTACTCAACTTCACATCCAGTTAGCTTTTGGATAATAATTTGGTAATTTTGTAATTAGTGATTAGTGTTGTTCATTCCCTTCAAAACGTAAATAATGCATCCAGTCATCCAATAGTTATAACAGCCAATTTAGATCCTGAAAAGAAACGTAAATAATGCATCCAGTCATCCAATAGTTATATAACAGCCAATTTAGATCCTGAAAAGAAACGTAAATAATGCATCCAGTCATCCAATAGTTATATAACAGCCAATTTAGATCCTGAAAAGAAACGTAAATAATGCATCCAGTCATCCAATAGTTATATAACAGCCAATTTAGATCCTGAAAAGAAACGTAAATAATGCATCCAGTCATCCAATAGTTATATAACAGCCAATTTAGATCCTGAAAAGAAACGTAAATAATGCATCCAGTCATCCAATAGTTATATAACAGCCAATTTAGATCCTGAAAAGAAACGTAAATAATGCATCCAGTCATCCAATAGTTATATAACAGCCAATTTAGAGTATCCCGATTTGGAACATTTGATATTTGATATCATCACTATTCGGTTAACCATTGTAAATAGTATCAACATAGTATTGTTAACTTTACGTTAATCTTAACAATCCTATGTCCATCAAAATTAACTCCCTGGTTTTGTTTGATTTTGATGGATTCAGTACTGTACATGCATAGCCCGGCTGATTTTGTTGGATTCAGGACTATATAGCCAAGCCATGTACATGCATGTGCTGTTTAGTGTATATCGATTAATTTTGACTGATTCACGAAATGGTATCTAAACGAAATTGCCTAGGAAAAACAAAACACACTATTAGTATTGATCTCAATTTACAAATAAAATCAGCTTTAGGCCCCCAAAAAAGTTTGAAAAGTTTGAAAAGTTTGAAACGCTATGAAACGATGTCCAACTACAACAAAAATTGCTGGACCGATTGGAATTCTGCCGCGCTGTCTCTTTTAACCGGTTAACCGAAAGTCAAGATTACATGAATACAAAAATGCTTTATTTGCGCAGAATACATTACAAATACATTACAAATAAGTGTTGTGAGTAACCCGGTTAGTTCGCTAGCCGTTTAACCAAATCTTTCATGGTCAGTTAACCACACACGCTGGATAATCGGGAAATGTGTATACATTTTCAATCAAAAATATCAATAAAATTCACGCAATGATTATTTAATGCGGTAAAGAAATACTGGTTTCGGTTAGCCGGTTAGCAAATTTCTAAACGGTTAGTGCAGTTTCGGTTAACCGTTCATAGAAATGCAAATACAAATCTACAAACAGCGCAAGATACTGTTACATATACACACACAAACCGTATGTGGAGATAATCTGTGCGTGACCGCGTGTTGACCTCAAAGGGGGCGGGATTATGTTTGCGGGTTATGAATGGAACGTTCTGGAAGTTTATTTTTGGAAAATGATGTAATTTAACAGAAATTTCTAGAAGTGAAGTGAAGAAGAAATCTCTAGTATTTTCTAGAAGGGATTAAAAACTATAAATACGGGCTGGTAGAGGATTTTAAACAGGACTTGAGCAGACCATCAAGATTTGATGAGACTATATCGATACTTCAGTGTATACCCACTGGGACCTGTGATGTCGCTTACGACTCGTCTGTGGAGTGTTTTGAGAAAGTTCGTCTTGACCGAGTGAAGTGTCTGAGAGCTGAATTTAATTCCGGAAGAGACATTATGTGAACTAAATCTACAGTTCAGTATTTTTGGGATTTCTTCTTTCCCATATTTTTGTCACGGTAGTTGACTTACGTCCCCGTGGTTTCGTCTATTTCCGGCCGTTTGTTGGAGGTGAATTCGCCCCACGTCCAGCTCTATATTTACACCGTGTCAGAGAACTGTTTTTGTGTCGTTTTCGCTGGAGCCTGCTCAGTCCTCGCCCGTAAGATCTTCTTATTTAGTATAAGATTTTTTCTTAATGTACACTTGTTTACCCTAATCATTGTACGCTTGTTAAACCCATCGATATTTGAAGCGGTTGATAATTTCATTATTAAATCACTTTGTTTCTTTGTTCTTTATATCAGTGTGACCTTGTTTGATTTCTTTGTTGCATCTGAGAAAATTCAGGCTTTTTGAGTAATTTGCATTCACCTATAGTTTGAAGATTTTCGAATCGTAACAATACACATTCTGATATAAATGGATATAACTGCCAATATATAGAATACAAAATAAAAGCAGAAACAGTTCTCACAGTAATATAAATATTACTAGGTGAAAATGAACCCCGTGTCCCAACTCCATAGAGTGATATCATTTGAAACATCTCATTTAATGCTGAACAATACACTTTATTGGATGCAAATCGGAGTTAGTGTTGCAGAGATAAAACAATTTTAAAACTAAAAATGTACGCATTTTTTTATTTTTTATTTTTTTGCCTTCCTTAACATAAAGCTATATATACACAATATCTGGCAAACATGGCGAGGTTATATTATACGTTTCCCCTAGCAATTGAAAACAAGGTCATATTGATCATGAACATGAGGCTAATTCTGAAGCTTTATGGATCGGTAGCCCAAATTTATATGGTCTCCGTCTCTGTATAAACTGAAACGTAGTGCACGAAGGTAAAAGTCCAACCTGGGCTATTTGATTGGCAATCTATGGACACAAATTTAACTGATTCATAATTCTTGGGAACCTAAAACCATTGTCCATTGCACATCCTCCGTACGCAACATCCCTAAAGTGTGTACTTGCACAGAGAATTACGTACGCCTGAAATGAATTTAAGGTAAAATATACCTAAATACATTATGTTGGTAACTATATGCCAACCTCGTCCAAAGGGGCAACCTCGTTCTCACTACTGGACCCTGGTGGGAAAAGTGACTTCCGCAACAGATTACACTGTAAAAAATGGTGTTTAGAGTTCAAACACATTTCTAAACATTTAGCTTGTACTCACTTTGTTCACATGTTTAGCCTAAAACATGTTCACATGGTGCTTTCGGGAATCCTCCATTAGAGAAAAATTAAGTATCACACATCCTTTTCATGTTTACCAACTCACACCTCTTATCTGCTTGGACAAACAGTGGCTTTTAATCCCTTTATCTGAGTGACAGGCGATATGTAGCCGGTACTACTTTTAACCACTGAAGCGTGAAGACTGATCTACCAGCACAAGCCACTGTATTTATTTCCTAGTGCATGTATTGTGCAAGGGTTGAGGCACATTTTTGTATTATTATGGTGGGTGGTTTAAATCTTTTCCAAGTTCACCTATTAATGTAGTAGAAAGTTGAGGTAGCAACCATGAAGATATTTATTTAGAGTTGTGGCTTAGTTCCAGAGTCCATTAAACAGCCGCCATAACTTATGGTTTTCGACAACGAAACGGGATTCAAAGATCCATGTTTGTATAGCCTATGATTATTATTAGAAGTACTGTATTTGCCTAAATAAGTCGTTTTATTTACATGAAATTAAAAAAAACATCGGGCGCACGTTTTCCCCATGGTTCAACACGTCGAAGAGTTTCGCTGTGCTGGTCGGGCGGCAATTTAGACCGGGAATATTATTTCTCAGCGTGGTTGGGCCTGGTATTTTTTTACCCAGCGGTTCCGGCAGTTTCCCTAGAAAATAAAAAACGGGATAACGGTCGCTACAGGTATTTTTCATGTTTTTTACACTCAACTTGCAAATACGACCCTGATTTTTTCCTACGATAATGTGAATTGACACTCGTTTAAGACTCCTTTACCATTCAGTTAAAAAAAATTAAAAAAATAAAACACACATTTGTGAACTATTTCTGTGATTTTTAATCGGCAACACTCCGATGTTTTCAGAGATGTCCCAGAAATTCAAAAGACCACTGAAAGTAAACAGGATGCTTAGCAGAGTTAGCCAATGAATTGAACAATAGAGTGTCCAGAGAGTAAGTTTGGCTCACCGATTTCAATAGACCATTGAATACTATTACAAAGCAGACTGAATAGGATGCTTGGCTGTGATAGCCAATTACTAATGAAAAGAACACTATTATGTTGGAGGGTGCAACTTAATAAGCAATAGACGCGTCTTCAAGTTTATTGCCCTTTACAGTAGCAACGTGTGTTCAAAAAAGCAAGCTTCAACAAAGGTTACCATGGAGAGAATGCAGCAAGACACGATGTTTGTCGAACTGGTGGGGAAATCCTGTTCTGACAAAAAAAATATGTAACAATATTAAAGTGAACATTAAAAAAACTGACATTCTGCAGGGGTACTATCGGACATTAATAAAAACAAAACAAATTGGCCAGACCCCCACCTGCAATTTTTTTGGGATCCGCCCCTGCTAGTAAATACTCATGGTCCATTAAACAGCCGCCATAACTTATGGTTTTCGACAACGAAACGGGATTCAAAGATCCATGTTTGTATAGCCTATGATTATTATTAGAAGTACTGTATAAGCATTTGCCTAAATAAGTCGTTTTATTTACATGAAATTAAAAAAAACATCGGGCGCACGTTTTCCCCATGGTTCAACACGTCGAAGAGTTTCGCTGTGCTGGTCTGGCGGCAATTTAGGCCGGGAATATTATTTCTCAGCGGGGCTGGGCCTGGTATTTTTTTTACCCAGCGGTTCCGGCAGTTTCCATAGAAAATAAAAAACAGTATAACGGTCGCTACAGGTATTTTGCACGTATTTTACACTCAACTTGCAAATACGACCCTGATGTTTTTATACGTGTCGTTAGCTAAAAAATCATGAAAGACAGACGCTGGACAATAATCGTTTGGTATAAAAAAAAATACTGTGGCCCCCGTGCAATTATATTTTCTGCAGTCCGAAATTGCCACTGTCCTAGTGATATCTAATAGGGAAACTTATCCCCATTAGATATCATTACGACAATGGCAATTTCGGACTGCAGAAAGGAAAAAAAACGGGGGCCACAGTATTTTTTTAATATACCAAACCATTATCAGGCCTGGAATTTCATCATTTTTAGGGCAAGGCCACTTTGGCCTTCGATAGGGGCAAATTTTTAAGGGCACCAAAGCCAAAGGGAAGGGCACCAAGGCCAAAGTAAAAAAGAAAAAAGGGCACTTAAAGAAACAAGAAAAATTTAAGCACAAATCAATTTTTAGGTGTACAGTACATGTATTTCCATTTTATTTTCACCAATCTCCTTTCTCAGATTTAAACAATTTGTATTAACAGTATTTCACATTAAATGAATGTATTTAATGTATTTAATGTCAGTATAATCACCCCATGGGACGATCTCTACTGGCAACATTCACAAGTTTTCGTGACGCCCAAGCATACAGTACAGCTGATGAGCGATAGGAGCTGCCTTGTTTAATGATGCTACTCCCACCGGAAAGAATTGAGCGCAATACTATTTATTGAATTTTCAGAGGGGGCAACGTTACAAATTCCATTGCAGATGCTTGATAAAGTTACGTATTGTAGTCGAAAGTTGGGCCTTCCGTGGCTGGGATCGAAAGTAAGGCCGTTTCCGAATTTGGCGGCTACGGCTGTGGCTGCGTCAGCATGCGCTGCAGCATAGGCTGCCCTGAGCAACGCTCATATACAGTACAGCCCACAAGTTGCTTCAAAAAAATGCTTCAAAAACACGCGGGGGGAACGGGGAACGTGCCGTGTATTGCGAGTGCTTTCAACGGGGGCCCACGTAAAATTGCGAGTGGAAAAAACGTGCACTCGCAACAACAATTTTTAATTCCATAACAAGAAAGTTGTAGATTTTTCTTTATATATGACAAATAAAATAACTTGGATTAATTATATACGTCACCCCCTAAATTTTGTTAAGTAATTATATTATTAAACATAATATAAATATACAATGTTGTGGGATGGTTGGCTGCCAGGTCAACCAAATTTGCCACATTTTGTTCGTGTTTCACTCCATATTCATAATATTCTTCATTAAACAAATTATATTAATTATAAATTGAAATAAATATTTTTAGGGTGACGGGGAGTTTCTTTTGCTGTTACATGTAGGCCTATGTATATATTATATATTGATGCAGTCGTTGGAAGGCACTCGGACAAGCTCACTGCAGTCTAGTTAACACGTGCGTGCAATGCCCTATATATGCATAGCGCGTAACAATTTTTTGTATTGGTCGAACGACCAACTGTACGTCATCATACAACCAATAGAAATATTCGTTACGCGGTATATGCAATGCCTATAGCGCGTAAAAACTGTTCTTATTGGTCGAACGAGAACATATACATTGTCATACAACCAATACAAATATTCGTTAAGCGATTTGGATCATGTCACTCACACAATGTTAACGTTAACATAGGCTTCGTGCGTGTGAAATGCTGCTCGCATGTACAGTAGATATGTGCGGGGACCTGGCGTGAGTCGTGGCTCTGGCCGGCTGCGCTGCATTACCGTGGAAGTCTCACGCATACATGTACATGTATATTCAAACATTGGGGTCCAGTGATTTTATTTTCCTTTGATCTGATGGCAATTTTGAATTGCAGAAAAAATTGCATTCCGCCGCGTACCCCCCTCCCCCACCGATCAAAACAATAAACGCTTTGGCCTATTTTGCTACAGCGCCATGTGTAGGCTATTGCACGCAGTTAAATCACCTACCATGCCTATGCTCGCTGTTGAGTGTGGTGCGTACGCAGGCATATTTAAAACCTACGCCTGAAAAAAGTAGGACAATGTTGCTCACTATTTTCGTTCAACTTCGTTAAAACTATATGACCAACATAAATAAATATACCCAACGACCTTTATTGACGACTAGAATCGATTTTTTTAAATATTAGACTCATTATTGCAAAACCCTAATAAGTAAGGGGCCGTTCACAATTGTCAACATTTTCACGAGCGTACAAAGAGTACACTTTTTCAAGACCCCCCCCCCCCCTAAAAGCGTACGAAAAAAATGTTGATTTTTTTTCACACAAGTCTATATATAGACATTTTGCAATTGCGTGTGTATGCTACAGTACAGGTAGCTAGGGAACGGAAGGGACAGTGCGCAATTATTTGCGCGCAATCTCGGTTTGAACACTGCATTATTTAAAGAGGTAATTACCGTTTTAAACGGTAATCCCCTCTTAAAATGGAAACAGAGATATAAAATGTTTTATTTGTATTTTGTATTAAATTATTACATTACTGAAGCCTTTTACAATGCAAAAAACATTTACAAATGTTCTGTTTGAAACCGATTAGTTTATTTATAATATTTTGATAATATTTACCCTATACATAAAATGAACTTGTCCAGGCAGTCTTGTTTGTGCGTGTGGGACGTGTGTCTGATTGTGTGTGCATGGACGGGGCCGGCCGTTAAAAACACGCAGTGGATACGAACGACATGTATACATGTACATGTAAAATACAGTACATTTTCATGTACGTGTGTAGGACAATGCCGCGCATGCTGTACACATTACACGTTCATGGGATGCGATGCGGACGGCCCGGGCCGCGACCGGCTCGGCCAGTGCTCGCTCGGCATCGGTTGCGGCTGTCGGCTGTGGTGACGGGCGAGAAAACAGATCGACATTTAAAAAAAAAAACAAGCGTTAGGCGGGCATTAACGGGCGAGAAAACATATCGACATTTAAAAAAAAAAAAAAAGCGTACGGCGGGCATTAACCCCCCCCCCCCCCAGCGTACGGTTTGTACGCTCGTGAAAATGTTGACAATTGTGAACGGCCCCTAAGCATCAACCTTAGTAAATATCCATTCGCACGCAACGCTGGCATTTTCACGGCCGTTGAGTTACCGTGTGCCGTACGTTCTCAGCTCATACTTGGTCCTTTTTTGAGGATTAAACAATGAAACTATGATAACTTTTTGTCAAAAGAATGAAAATACAAGAATGGAATCCGAAAACTAATGCCTTCTATGTGATATTTTTCTCTGCAAACTCACAGCCAGCCGGTGTACATTTCAGTTACCGCAGGATTAGCTATCTAATCTGATAAGTGTATTGACACAATAAACACACTTAAAAAAAATTTGCATTGAAAAGGATGTGTGATTTCCGAGTTTGGGGCCTCAAACTCGGAAAGTTTCTAATGGAGCTATCCCGGCTAAAAACCATATGAATATATGGCAAAAAGCTAAGCATGTTTAGCTTTGTGACATGTACAGAGGATGGCCGTTCAGCATTTAAACGCATTTCTAAACGCGTTTATTGTAAATGGTTTTGCATGTGAAAATTCTAAACACCATTTTTACATTGTATATATAGTTACTATACAACATAATATACAATAGTATACAATACACAAAATGTTTATGTTGGTGTTATTCATAATTATAATATCATGCCTATTTTAGATTTTATTAATTCATGAAATGTTTTCATGTTTTTTTTCTCCAATTTTTTCTCTTGTCCATTTAAAATGACTTTACATTGTATATAGTTACTATACAAAATAATATACAATGATATACACTAGACAAAATATTTACATTGGTGCTATTCATAATTATAATATCATGAATATTTTAGATTTTAATTCAGGAAATTTATTCGTGATTTTTTTCCCAATTTTTCCCTTGTCCATTTAAAATGATTTTATTTAATCAATGTATATAAGCGATTAGACGTACTAGGCCTAAATGTCGAATGGCTGATTGTTCATTTGCGTCACTTCATGGCCACAATTACTAGAATCTATGTGTGAGATACATAGAACAAACAAGTGCGTTTATGTCATTCTTCTCCAACGTGTGTATTTTTACACAGTATTCTATATACGAATGAATTAAGAAAACAAAGCAATATTGATGATTTTAAAACCAGTTCGCGTCGGAGGCCTTGTATACACGCAATTTTGTTTGCACCGCGGATCGGAGAGTGTCTAAACACGCCATAGGAAACTCCGGAATATTTGTACGCAAAATTGAGCCACACGTGTACGGTGACATGCTCGGAAGTGCCGGCCACGCGCTGTGGAAGCTTCCATTAACGTGTGTGGGGGGAAAAGAAACCCGCACAGTGTTTATTCCCGACGCGAACTGGTTAAAACACAAATGCACGTACAAAAACATATGCATTTACATGCATGTAATGCATAACGTACATGTGCATGCATCAAATCTATATAAAATATTTTAAAATATTACTTACCTAACTACCAATTTTTGTGAAAATGTTACTGGAAACACAACCTTTTTTTTGTTTGGCATTATGTAATGGTTCAGTGCAGATGTTACCTTGTGTTAGTTGCCATTGTACCGCGATCGAGGCACTCAATATTTGTATTCTAGTTCCCTGTTTACGTATGACTGTATAACCACAGCTGTATATATTAGCCACAGCTGTCGACTGTATAAGCATAATATGCTTTATATTATACAATAAAGGAAAATGGAAACTTTCCTTGGATTAACTCAGTAACTATGTAATACACCACATGATAAGGCCATATCACCTTTGCTGCTGCACAAATGAGCCAGTAATTTTCAGTCACTGTTGATCTTCAATGAGGACATGGATTCCGTGCCCTGTCGGAAGTCTGCTCTGATCATGACGATACAGCACCTTTAACAGCTGAGGGCGCTATTTTAGTTTGGTATTAAATGGTTTGTGCAGTAGGGCTGAACTTAAAAACGTGATGTACATAATATCTGAATATTATCGATTTGCTTCATTTAAATTGCAAATTTGTGGGATTTTATCCGTTCTTTAGGATACTTTGAATATGCTAATTAAAATGTACATATTCATGAGCACGTCTCTAACACTTTTAGGTTTGTTTTGTACACTTATATTGCTGCTGTGACACTGATGTTATCTCTCAAAACAGCGCCCTCAAGTGTCAAGGGTAATCATAATCAGTAAAACAAAAATTAAACTGTATACTCGCTCTATACTATGTGTAAAAAATGAACTTCCCTTTTGTAACAGTTTAAAATATCCAGAAGCATTGATATCTATATATTTCCATAAGGATATATGTTCTGTGTATCGCTATCTCACCGGCAACTTAATCGGTACATTTCTATATGCCTCGATAGGCCTACATATAATAACATTGTGATATATTTTCACAAAAAAATGAACGAATCTGCAGCAATGTCAAACTATTTAATGGTGCCGTGATTTGACCAGTAATAGGTCAAATCACGGCACCATTGACGCGTCCTAAAAGGATGCACTCTTAAAATTAAAGTGTTGAATCAACCTTTTAAGAGTTGGGTGAGTGACAACATTTTATAAAGTTAAATTCAATTCAAAGAAAGTGTTGAATTAGCACAGATTTAAGTCTAACTTTATCAATGTTAATTCAACACTTTTAAAAGTTACATGAAACTTTGTAAAGAGTTGGTTTCATTTTGCCCTACAATGACGTCTGAAGGCAATGCATACTCGGTGCTTTCCAAGTGTCTGTGGGCCTGATTCGAATCAACGACCTCCTGCTTACTAGTGCAGACGTCTTAACCTCTTGACCACCGAGCTTGCCCGATGACGATTGGCTGGCTACAATCCTATATAGCAGCGGGTTCTGCGATATTTGTAGGTTGATGAATTCTAAGCTTGCGTCTGGCGATTTTGCCCACACCGACGTGTGTATAGCACTGCATACTCGGTGCTTGTAAATAATTGTTCGACCGAGCTCATTAAAATGTTGATTTAACACTTAAGTTTTTAGAGTGTGTATACTTAATATCTCTTTCTTCATTCCCCAGCCAAATGTTTTGTCTTGGAATTAAAATAAATGACGGGAAAACGGGGATTTATACAAAAATATACATCTTTAAAGAGGGGCTCTAAGGTCAAATTTAGTTTTGTGATTTTCCAATAACTAGAGTCCTTATTAAAGTGTGAAAAAATTACAAAAAAAATTAGTCTCTAACCTCACGTTAAAGTGATGTAAAATGTCATTTTATTTGATAACCTTCCTGTGTGAAATTTGTTAACATCCAAACACAACAGTGACGTCACATTTCAAATAAATGGATCTCTACATTTTTGTACGGTGAATTTGCAGTTCATTCCTAAATCTCCACAATATTTGATCAAATCGGCGTTGAAATTGACTTTTTGACAAACAAAAAATTCCTGTATGGAATGTTACAGATTCATTTACCGTAAGAAAATAGTGACGTCATGTTTCAAATATCGCTCTGAAAGGGTATCAAATAAAATGATATGTTACACCACTTTAAAGTGAAGTTAGAGACTTGTAATTATTTTCAGACTTTAATAAGGACTCTATCTATTGGAAAATGAGTGCATCACAAAACTAATAATAATAATAATAATAATAATGTGTGGACTTACATAGCGCACGTATCCACCAACTGAGTGGTGCTCAAGGCGCATTATATTATTACCCTTGCTCATAAGGCTCATAAATCATTCCTGAAACCATCTCAGCTCCCTGGGGAGTATACAGCTCAATTGCTGCCATTACAGCGCATACAGGGCTAATCAACCAACTCTGGCCTCACAAGTACCCATTTAACCCCTGGGTGGAGAGAAGCAATTATGGTTAAGTGTCTCGCTCAAGGACACAAGTGTCACAGCCGGGATTCGAACCCACATTCTGCTGCTAACACCAGAACTTGCGTCCGGTAAGCTAGACCGCTCGGCCACGACACTCCACTGAATTTGACCTTAGAGTGCCTCTTTAAGTGATGAATGTTTTTGCCCCAAAATGTACCTTCATGACAACATTGAATTGCCATGCTAATAGTTATATTGATTGACTTTCACTTGCATCTACACAACATTTCAGGTCTTACACATATTATATTTGAAGCTACTATAATGTCTGTAAATATAAAAATTATATGCAATAAAAGAAGAATAAAAAGAATGAAAGTTTCAGCTGATTTCATTGTGTCATTAATACTGTTTTTTTTTGTAAATCTGTAGTAATATTGATCTGTTATTTAAAAAAAATCCTTTTGGGGTTTATTTTAATATTGGAAAGATAGGCGACTCAAATTAAGAAAAAATGAGATCCGGGCACTCTAATTCGTCTCTCCAACAGGTATTTGAAAAAATACATTTTTCAGGCCAAAATTTGAGAAAACGTCAAGGCGTCATTTTTTCCACCTCGAAAAAAAGTTGTCTCCGATTCGCTTCAAAATTACACAGAAGGTAGCCCTGGATCTATAGCCTTCTTGGGCAAAAAAAGTGCAGAGAGTTACTCAGAGTGTCGACCAGGTATTCGGGAGACTCAAAGTCTCGGGCGAACCGGCATGGTGATCACCTTAGCACCCTTCTGGGAGGTCGCTACCCTCCCGGTCCCTCCTTTACTCTCCCGTCCGTACATTTCATCCACGCTCTAACCTTCAGGGGAGAGACATGACGGTCCCCAAGCCATTGCCGCAGCCAGCAGCTGTCATGTCCCTATGTGTCAGGAGCAGGATTCGTATACCCAGACGTACCAGCCTGGAACTGCCCGCAATTGACAGACCAGTGGACTAACGGCTTGCGCCATTTATCCTCTTGGTATTTGTAGTTGAATTTAATACTAGTACTTAAAAATAAAATCGTGATTGCGTAACCATTAAAAAAAACCGGTACCCGGTATAGTACCGCCGGGTTTCGAACCCAGATCGACAGTACCAAAATCTGACGTCTTAGCCATTAGACTGTTGCTTCATCTGACAATTACTCAGAATAATCTGGAGTTTCAATGAAAGATATAAAGCATTATTCAAAAAACTAAATGAATAATATGATTGCACCACCAATCCGTGTCGGTAGTTGGAGTTGAATTTTAAACTACTTCAAATAGTTATTGTGATTGCGCAATTGAGTCCATATCCCCCCCATCCGTCCCGTCGGTGTTATATTTATCTCTAAAATAAGTCAATTCTTATTCAGTATAATTAAACAAATTAAGTGATCACGTGACACAAGATTACATAAATACATAAATGCTTTATTTGCGCAGAATGTTCTGAAATACATTACAAATAAGTGCTGAGAGTAACCCGGTTATATACGCTAACCGTTGAACCGAAACTTTTGTAGTGTTTTCTTCCATGTAAACGTAGAAACATTTGTAATTCTAATCCATTGTATACTTTCCCATACAGTATTCTCAGTGTTTGTTGTACTATTTGACCCTGTATTGCCAAGCTTCGTAATTGATAACCACTTCAAGGTCCACTTTTATTGCTTTGATCTACCTTCAACACATGTCATCACCTAAGCTTTGCTCTCAGACTTCTTATCTATATTTTTATTACTTCGGGGATAGTCAGCCCTACAAGTATTCTTACCTAGGCTTGGGCGATATCGATTTTTTTCATCCACGATATATCGTCAAACATATATCGCGATATTCGATAATATCGCGATTATTTTTGTTTTTCACGCATGAGTGCTTTAGAGCCGGTAATGACAGGGATGTACCCGTCTACAAGCGTCACAATAAATCGCCAGTGCTTACCTGAGAGACACGTGCAATTGCGCTGTTCACGAGTGCAACATATGGGGCAGGTTTTCGCTACCCTAACAAAACGGCACAGCTACGCGAAAATGCGAACGTAACCAGACAATTGTTTTCAGTTTGTGACATGACATGTTCAGTCATCAACGTTTCTCAAAATAGAACTTACTCGTGAGTGCTAGTAACTTGAAATATATACTGGTATACGAACAATCACTTAATCATGTTTTAACACTTTTTACAATCCGCCATCTTGAAACTAAGCGTAACCAATCACAAAGTTCGGTTTGTGTTACGTTTGGTCAGAACCATGACGTCATCGCAGTATGCACAACCGAACTTGCGAAAACACTTAACCAATGACCAAAGCCCAAACATGTATCTGGTTACGGTCGCAAAAAGGCACCATCGCCATTGGCAAATCGTTTGCATAATAATTATGTGGGACGGTTACTGCGTCGTGCGTCCCAATCAAATCATCAGCCCGAGTTCACGTGATTCACGCGTTCCACGTGACTGGGTCATAGTATAAACATGTGATTCAGAAAATGTGGATTGTAGTCACACTATTTTAAATAAACGTCACATGGTTTATCAAGAGTACGTGTATGTGTTTTGTCACGCGAGACAAGAGTCCCAGTATGGTACAACCGAATAGTGGCCTAATCCATCAACTTTGATCGAGCCGCTGCCGATCCATGCTTTGATTTAATTCATGATTATGTGTTTTTAAGGCAACGGCCATATTCTGCATATATTTAAATATGTATGATATAATATACTCGCCTGTGGTGCGCCAGCCAGAGTCACAGACCACCATGGATAGACAGTGAGACGTAAACATTGTCTCCACATTGTTGGATCAAATACCCCATTCAATCCCAACTCTTAAATCAGTCTTAACCCTTTCGATCCCACGGGCTCTAAAAAGAGCCTTTGTTGTGATACGCTTCGATCCCGAGGGCTGTAAAAGGTGCCGTGAATCGGCATACCCTTGACGACCATGGCTACTTAATTCACCACCTGAAAATGCTTGAGTGGTTTTTTGGGGTTGGCGCCTTCTATTGACAGGAATGAAGTGTATAAAAGTTCATGAAGAGAAAAGCGCGTCACCTTTTGCGGTTTCCCGGTGCTAGCGTCCACTAGCTTTCCACAACGGTCAGTTTTTAGTTGCAATCATGATGGAAACAGACATAAATGATGGCATTTTGGCTGAGACTTTGGCAGACAGTGGCTCAGAATCAGATGACGAAGAAACGGATGAGGAAAGTACATTAGAACAAGTACAACTTCCAGTGGAATTCGTTCAAGAGGTAGGCGTAAATCACAGTAAAAATGAATAACTAACAGTTAACGTTAGTCGTTACTCTTCCGGGCCCAATGCAAATTAATGTAATTCACATATTTTCCTAGGCTATAGCGTAAATATTGGATGCATTTTTTGTATATGCTCAAGGGGTTTACAACTGTTGGAGATGAGGAATGTAAATTTTGAAAATGGATCCCTTGAATAGGATTGACCAAATCCCCACCCCCTGGACTGGGTCCAAAAAGTCATGCACAAAGTACTCAAGTGAAAATGTACAATTTTTAGTAGTTTGTTGGGGTAATAGGCCTATTTGTGTTCATTGAAACAGCAAGTTGAAGTATAGATATAGCATAGAAATTTTAGCATCCACCCATAGCCGGTCGTGCTATTTAATTAGCGTCAACAAGCTGAAAATGCACTCTTTGTCTCACGCTTCCAAAAGAATAGCCTCGTATTCGAAAGGCCCTTATAAGTCGTATAACACAAGAAGTTGGGGGAATTCACTTTCACAATCCCACATTAAAACAACAATTTATCGGCAACGAGTTTTGGAGAGTGGATGGAAGCCGCCATATTTCTTTTCTCAGCACAATATTCATTTTGCGCATGACCCCCTGTGGCCTGTGTGCACATGCAGCAAAGTAGCATTGAGATATTGTATTTACAAATGTATGACCGAGATTAATCCTCCTTTGCCTTGTTTTTCTGTTGCAGCCGACCTACCAAGGTGATAGCCGACCGAGATCAAGGAGGACGACAGGAAAGTTAGATTTCCGATCTGGTTGGGAACGACGACACCATTACGTGTGTGGGACTGTGCAGTTCACTGGAAATTCTGGCCCCACCGGCGACTTTGCCACACTGTCGGCAGTAGAGATCTTCAAGCTGTATTTTTGTCAACTTGTGTGGAATATGCTCGTCGACGAGACTAATCGCTATGCGCAGCAAACAATAGACTCAAATCCTGATGAACAATTCTCCTGGCACCCAACCAACATTCCAGAAATGATGGCATTTGTGGCACTTCTCATTGCTATGGGCATAAACAAATCCTCTCAATACAAGATGTACTGGTCGACATCTGAAATTCTTCACATCCCATTCTATCCGTCGATCATGTCCCGTAATCGGTTCAGTTCAATTCTTCGGTTCCTCCACATCTCAAATAACCAAATTCCTCGTAGAGCCTTGGCTAAACGGGACAAACTTTCCAAAGTTCGGCCCTTCATAGAAGTCCTCGTCCCGAAGTTTCTCAACCTGTATAACCCTGCGCAGAATCTGTCTCCAGACGAGAGTATGTTGAAATTCAAGGGACGCTTAAGTTTTGTTCAGTACATGCCTAACAAACCTATCAAAAGGGGTATTAAAGCCTTCTCCCTGAACGAGTCCAAAACAGGATACACGTGTGCTTGGAAACTGTACACAGGAGCCGACGACACCCAAACTGTTTATGATGCAGACGTAGATTTCAAGTCATCAGACTGCCATCCACCAAACCCAACAGTTGCAGGAAAAGTCGTCATTGATCTGGTCCATGGACTTGAGAATAAGGGACACGTAATATATTGTGATAATTACTATACTAGCCCAGCTCTTGTAGCTAAACTTGCTAAACTAGGATTCGGATGTTGTGGAACTGTTCGTTACACTACACAGGGAATACCCCAGGCCGCAAACCCCAAAAACCATAAAATGAAGAAAGGAGATGACCCATTTTTTTTGGTGAAAGGTGGGCAATTGTGTATCGTTTGGCAAGACAAAAAATCTGTAACACTTTTAACTAATGTAGGCAACACTGATTTGTCCAAAAAGCAAATTCGGTGTAATAAGGGCACAAGTGGATTTTGTGATGTTATGAAGCCCAATTGTATTGAAGATTACAACAAAAACATGGGTGGAACTGATCTTGCCAACCAATGTTTTCAGTACTACAATCATACACACAGAAGCTTGAAATGGTGGAAAAGAGTTTTTTTCCATATGCTGAATATCTGTATTGTCAATAGCAGAGTAATATTCACCAGCATAGCAGGGAACAAAAATGTCAGTAACCTTGATTTTCGTATAGGGATTGTACAGGGCTTGCTGTTGGGTTGGGAACGTAACGCAACAAGTCAGTTGAGATACCATATTCCTATTGAGTTGACAGGGCAACAGCACTATCCTGGCAAAACCCCCAATGGAAAGAAACGCGACTGCATTGTTTGCAGTAACCGAAAATTAGGCAGGCGAAAACAAACAAAGATGATCTGTAAACAATGTACACAACCTATGTGCATAGTTCCTTGCTTTGAGAAATACCACATCACTTGATTGTAAATCTATACTATTTGCCTTCAAACCCCCCCCCCCCCCCGTTCAATGTTGGGAAAGGTCGGACAAGCCGCAGATTACAGTCCAAACCAACATTGAATTGGGGGGGTGGGGGGTGCTAGCATGGACTGTGATGTATGTACACTGAATACAAGTAAATGGTTCATTTCCAAGTAGAAAACAAACAAAAAATCCCCAAAAATCTCATCTAAGTTATTGTTTTTCACATGAAAAAGAAATCTTATACATGTACCGTATTTGCATGAAATATCACCCATTTGTATTACTTTTCTTCAGTGTAAATACTGATCTAAATATTTCATTGTTTTTGCTTTTACACTTAAAAAATCTGCACAATATTTTCCTCCCTTTGTATACTCATTTTTACCATCAGTTTAACATACAAATATATCTGAGCCATTTGGTATGTACAATACACATGTAAAAAAAGTGTCTATTACTGCAGAGTGAGGGCGCACTTCAATGAAATTGTGAAAAACCCACTGGTGCTGAAGTGAGATTGGGCTCCTAATTACTGTGGTAAAGAAGGGTACTCTCTTGCATAACTGGCTGATAATGAAAGGGTTAATAGATTTCTTTGAGTGCCGGTGCATTATTAAACAACACCCTGTCAAGCGGCTCCTTTGTGATCTGACAGTCGGTTTACTACAGAAGTAGTTAGATTTTGTTTCTCACGAAAGCTGAAAAGAGTTTTTTCCCAAGGAATTTCTGGCCCAAATGACAATCGAGGATTTTGTTTAATCGCGATATATTTTTTTCTTCACGAAAATTTTTTTTTCATCGCGATATATTTTTTTTCATCGCGATCTGCCGATATCTCGATGATTTAACAAGTTCTCGATATCATAATCGCGTAAAAAAATATCGCGATATTCGATATTATCGTGTCATCGCCCAAGCCTAAGTTAGACCACTTTGTTTTCAAACACACAGCAAACAACAACTCCAACTGTTCAGATCATCGTCGTCTAGCCAGTCGTCAACCGGCTAAGTTTCCTTTTATTATTTTCCATTGTTACACTAGTATTAAATTTCATTTTCTTTGTAATTTTTTTTTATTCAATTGGATCAGTGTTGGTTTAATTCTCATTTTCATATGTTCGAAGATTGCTGTTCTGCCATTTTTTTTTGCTTGAAGAATATTTTGACAGAATACATATTGAAATACTACGAAAGACCATTAGTGCCACTCTAAGTATATATTACTAATCCGTAATAACGGATTAGTAATCCGTAATAACGGATTAGTAATCCGTAATAACGGATTAGTAATCCGTAATAACGGATTAGTAATCCGTTATTACGGATTACTAATCCGTCATTACGGATTAGTAATATATACTTAGAGTGGCACTAATGGTCTTTCGTAAAATACAGACTGTATGATCGACATCTTCTCGTTATTTATTTCATTTAATTTCGTCTTACCCTTGAACCGGTAATTATTAATAATATCGGGAGTCCCGGCTTCAAAAGGAAATACCCGTGACATATATATTGTCTTACAAGCAAAAAATAATCAAGGAACACGGAACAAAAGAAACCACCACTGTCCACAGCAACTGGTAAACGTCCACACGAACTGATGAATCAAAGGAACAATAATAATGATGAGAATTTTCCCTGTATTATCCACAACTCAAGTCCAGGACCCTGCTAGGTATTAGTCGACGACGGTGCACGCAGCAACCCGGTGTCACGGTCTCAGCTGTCCGGCGTGCTCAGCTATCTGGATGACCAAATATGGTAAAATTACGTCATGCTATACACTGCAAATTTGTTGGTCACAAATTGTGTTGGTTAAACGCATTACTAACTTGTTGGTTAAAAATATTGGCAGTTGGTTAAACGAAATCATTGCCCAACACGTTTGGGCAGACTTGACCAAATTGTTGGTTAACTGGATGGTCCAATGTTTATATCAAGTGGTTGTGCAAAGAGTTGCCGATAAGTTGGTCAAAATTATCACGCGACCTCACTTTTTAAAGGGATTTTTATTAACCAATTGTGTTGGGCACACACTGCAGCAGGGTGTGTTGGGCAAAGTTCCCGGGATTCGCATTCACTCCCGTTAACGCGCGCGCGCGAAACACACATTCTGCACTATCACCGTACACCATCACACACCATGGCGGACGATCAAGGTCAACAGCATGTCGCAGATCTCCTTCGAGATTGGGGCATGGAATGCCTCATTGAAACTTTCTCAGGTAAGATATTAACAACAAAACCAATATATAATACCCATAGAAGCTACTGAGCCATGTGTTTAAGTGACACACCGTTTTGTTTTCAGTACAAAAGAATAAGTAGGCACGAGATTCCGCCGTGCATGATTCATATACACACCACCTTTCGCACCCATTGAAACATCGGTCCGTAAAATCGTTAGCTATCTGCAACGGATTCCATGTAGATTATAATCCGCTGCAATCTTTGCCATCGCTTGCGATAATGCAAAAAGGTATATATTTTATCAAATAACTTCAAAACGAAGGCATAGTGGAGTAAAAAAAAGAGGTGTAGTTAGTTGTCTTTAGTTACACTACAGGCTCTGCATGCAAGCCTGTGCTATTAATAGACAGGGGAGGTCATGACCTTTCTATTGGTGTGTTTATACGCGCCGCGATACGGTAATGCATTTTGGGCAGCGATGACGGTTCAAAAAGGGCATGTTTATCGGTCTTTTGTGAGTTGTTCACAAACATTCTGCGGTAAATAGGACACAAACACGCTTCAGAAATTGTCTTTAGTTTAAACTTTTTTAATCTTTTGACATAAAGGAAAGACGACCGCAAGAAAGATTTAGGCAACCTAAAAATCCTGAAATCCAAAAATCGTTTTTTCTAAGGTTTTTCATTATGTTTGAGCTTCAGTATCAAATTACAGGTACATGTAAAACTCCCTTGGGGGACATTCCTCATCTGGAGCGGTCACATTTATTATTCTCTTACCCCTCATATGGGCTTTAAATAGTTTCACCTGTAAAAAAAAATAGAAGATGCCCACCTCACATGCGCATCAAATATGGACTCTTCCATTTTGTTGGACAGGGATTTTGTTATTCTACAAAGGAGGGATGCATTGGAGCTATACTAAAGTGGTACATGACAATTTAATTTTGATAATTATTATTTATGTGTAATATTATAGCATGTGTGATGTCGTCAGCCTGGTCCAAAGCCACACATCTTGCATCCAAGCATCAGAGCTTACAGAGCATATACCCACAGCCAAGCTGCAAAACTTGAAGAATCATGTGAAGAATAAAGTGACTGAAATTTGTTCATGGTTCCTACAGACTCACCTTAAAAGTTATGTTAATTAAAAAATCACAAGGCATTTTAAAGACCTTGAAAGTTCCTTAAAAGTACTTGAAAAAAGGGTAAAAAGATGTGTTTACATGTTTAAAAATGTCAACATTGTTTGAACTTTTGCAACAGGGTCATTCCATGCCAACTCAACAAATGGAGTTCACTGTCAAATCTTAGATTTTGTTCTCTTTTGGTGTACTGAAAGATACTTATGAGAAAAGCAAATTGTGAAAATTTCAGGTCTCTACTTTTTTTTGTTCTAGTGCACCATCATTTTTGAAATATGAGGGGGTGTCAGCGAATTTTTTTTTTTTTAAATGTGTAACGTGACAAAAACCATGGCATGGAATGACCTAACATGTATTTTTATGTATTTGTATGTGCAGCTGTTGATATTTCCTAGACAAGCTGTATAGCTTGACAATTACATGAGAAGAATAAAGGTTTGGTCATGGTTCGTACATAATCACCTTAAAAGTTCTTTAAGAAATTTTAATTATTTCAAAAAGCATTTTAAAGTCTTCCTTTGAAAGTTCTCTTGAAAGTGTTTGAAAATTTAAAAAAAAAAGTAGAAAGGTGTACACTTGAAAGAATGATAGCAATACATCAGCATATATGCACAAAAAACTTGACATTGTTTGAACTTTTGCAGCTGTTTAAATTTCCCAGCCAAGCTGCAAAGCATGTAGAATGTGAGGAGAATGAAGTAAGATTTGTTCATGGTGGATGAGGATTCCAAGTAGTGGTATGATTACTTGTTTTTACAGCATTCGTGACAAGTTACATCAAAAGGTACAAGTAATTTGGAAAGTCAACATTATTATTTTGTGTCAATGCCTTAAATTATGAAGAAGGGTTAAACTAAAGACACTCAATGCACATATTTATTTATAGAAATGTAACCCATGCACTCATGGGGAATACCATCTGCAGGCTGTGTGCTGTCTTTATGCTGAACTCAAAATGTTGTTCCAACAATAGCCAGATTGAATTCCAATGTGTTATTTGATTATGCAACATAATATTGAATTCCAATGTGTTATTTTATTGTGCAATATAATATTGAATTCCAATGTGTTAATATATTGTGCAATATATTTGTGACTGGTTCTATTATTTAATGTTGAGAAAAGGGCTGAAAGGTCAAAAGTGCATTTTTGGTAATCCTCAGATATTATTCTTATTTATTGGTGTCTACTTTACATAAATAACACACTTGGCTACTTGTACTTGCGGGCCAGCTCCTCACAAATCCTTAAAAATGATTGGGGTCTACACAGTGGGCCACAGTATGAGAAGTGATTTTAGTCAATGCTGATTATGATCCCTTATGCGTAAAATTATAAACAAATTGGTTCAAAGGTCATACAAAGGTCAAACATTAAGACAATTGAAAAGCATATCAATTTGTTTGTCTTCGCATAAGGATTCACAATATAGTTTTTGCTATGTCTGATGTACAGTTTTGGATTTTAGAGTAAAAATAGCCAAAATGGTAAAAAAAAGGTATTTTCGGGTTGAACTGTTAAATCTTGTAAAAACATATCAAATTGTTTGTCTCGGCGAAAGGCCATAATTGTAGGTCTACAAATCAATTAAATTTTTTAAAAGAAATTTATTAAAGGGTATGAAACTTGCTGATATGAGTTGTGAATTTAAAACTTTGGATTGTTGTATATAGAGTTACTTGTATTGTATTGTATTCTTTAGATGTTGAATTTATGCTGAATAAATTGAATTTACAAACTCCAAGATGTTGTTTGCAGCTGTTTAATGATTATTAACAAATTGTTGGTCATATTATGCCCAACAATTGGATTAAAGGAGTAACCAACAGATAATCAATTGCTACTTTTGTTGGGTAACAACCTTTGCCCAACACCTTTGCCCAACGTTGGTTCAAATATCAACTGTCTAAATTATTGGGTAAAATTTTAACCAACATTTTAGTAAACAAACTTGCCCAACTCTTAGTCAATTGTCATCACCCAAACGTTGGGTAAAATGATTTGACCAACTTGTTTTGTCAAAGTGTTCACCCAACTATTGGATAAAAGTTATTGCCCAACTACTGTTGGTTAAGCTATGCCCAATAATTTAGACAGTTGATATTTGAACCAACGTTGGGCAAAAATGTTGGGCAAATTTTGACCAACAAGATTTGCAGTGTATGTCTGCGCACAGCGTACGAAAGTAGTCCATTTTAGTGCCGTGCTGAGTCGTGTACACATACATGTACACGTCACACACGTACACTTGCTGGAACTGTCATGGCGGCCTCAACGAGCAGTGAACGTGCGGATCGTTTCAACGAATTTGTACTTTATTTTCACTGTTTTTTCTGCAGCATTTTATATTTTAACTATTAACCACGATAAAATGCTTTGTACGTTTTACTTATTTGTCACATAAAAATACAACCAGAAAAGGGGTTTGTACGAGGAATTTATCCATTATTGTGTTTACAATTTGCCATACAAAATTAAAGAAAGAAGGGACTTTGAAAAAGTGTACCTGCGTATAAAGATGGGCCAAGAGAATGTGATTTGGCAGAGAACAATCTTAAAATTAATGGGACCATAGAGAACTCGCGAGGGCACGCGGAATTGTCCGATGTTGTAACCCGGATATCCAAGCACGCAGGAATACTGAGACCATGACTGCAGCGTGCTGAAATGCCCGGCTACGTCATCCGGATAGCTGAGCACGTCGGATAGCGCATAGCTGAGACCGTGACACCGGGACACGTCAGTCGCGTTCGTGGTATTTTTCAGTGGGTTTAGTGAGTGCGCAACACCCGAGTTAATGAAGCTGACGCGCAACGTTTATTTGCAAAAATGGGCCTGGAAAAGCGCTCTCGAACCACTTGAGATTTCTCGAGAAAATGCGAGTGTTTGAAAGTGCTCCCACGAAAACTATCTGTTCTTTAGCAAATGTTGCCACTAAGGATCGAAACTGATGGAACATTATCTTGAAATGTTGTTCTCACTAAATTAAAAATATAATAATCGCTTTGACGATATTATTTGGGAGAAACTTTTCTTAAAATTTGGTATAAATTCAACATATTTTTGCCGATCCCTTCGTGTTATCCGCGCCCCTGACTGTTTCCCATGGGTTGGGGACTTAAAAAGGATGGTATCTTGAAGTATCACGCTATCGTAATATAAAAACAAATTCACTACACTTTAAAGATGGTTTCCGTAGGAAACCTTCACTTGTAGAAGGTGAAGTTAATCATGCTCTTTACTTTGCTAATATAGATCTAGAGCGCATAACAAAAAGTCAACCACTTCGGAATTATATTAACTCCCAGTATCTGAAATACATAGCTCAT
>CM055829.1:37347829-37466050 GCA_029582265.1 Zoroaster sp. YZ-2022 | reverse complement strand
GATGACCCGTGGACGCCGGGGAGAAACTTGTTGTAGCTGCTGGATCTACGGCCACAGTGCTCTGCTTCAAGTTCAGGATCTCAAGTCCTTCCAGGCGTTTGAGGCGTTCAGGTTCAGGAGCAGCTTGTTGGCTCGAATCATCTCTTGGGGCATGCCAGGCTTCCATGAGTTCTTCTTAATGAAGCTGGTCGCCTTTTTCCAGCTCTTCAAGGTGCAGAAGTTCCATGGCTTTGATAAGGTCTGTAATAATTGGAAATATATTTATAAGCATAATGTAAGCTGTCAAAAAAACATTCAGGGAAGGTAAAACATAGGTTATTACCATATTAGAGTGTACGTGGCGGCGGTCTAGCTTACTGGACTCAAGTTCTGGTGTTAACCCGGCAGAATGTGGAGTTCGAATCCGGCCGTGTTTACTTGTTGTCCTTGAGCAAGAACATAACCATAATTGCTTCTCTCCACCCAGGGGTTAAATGGGTGCCTGTGAGGGCAGGTTGGTTGATTAGCCTATATCGCTGTCAATGGCAGCAGATTGAGCTGTATATACTCCCAGGGCCAGAGATGATTTCAGGAATGATTATATGAGCCTTATGAGCAGGGGTAATAATACTAATACCTTATGAGCACCACTCAGTTGGGTGGATCGTGCGCTATATAAGTCCACACATTATTATTATTATTATTATTAATATTATCAATACATCGTCATTATCTGAACAACAAGGTTGTATCTAAAAAAAAATGCAACAAGGTCATATATGTGCAATAGTGCATAAATTTGCTTTTACATTAAAATAATTGATTACTGCAACAATGTAAATTCTTCTTCCACAGGTTTTGCTTGGTATCATCACTGGATCTCTGTAAAAAGATACAACCTTATTGCACTGAGCAAAATCCATGTCTCCAACAAGATGCGTAACTATGATACAACTTCATTGCACTGATCTGAAAACATTATTATCTAAACAATTACTTGATGTAAAAGTTGGTACATCTATCACCCTGAGAAATAGATTCAGTGGCAGTGCTTTCATCTAATATGCAGAAAGGATTGTGTAAGAAATTTACACAAACTTGGCATCTGGCAACTTTTGTGAAAGCGTTTTTGTCGTTTTCTCCAAAAGGTGTTAACACCTTTGAAGAAATTAAAAATAAAGATCAATTTCTGTGATTGTTTTGCGGAAGTAATCTCAGTTTTTGAAGTCACAATTTGGGTGAGGAATGACCCAGCGTTTTCTAGGACTCGGGGAGGAAGAAAGAGTGATTCAAAGTCTACCACTTAGGAAAGAGATCTGTACATCATTTTGTCTGTTTATGCTTACTTTCTTTGGCATTGAACTGCATCAGTATTCTCTCTGCCTTGTGTAGGTCTCCGTCGGTGTCTGCTAGTTTGGCCTTCTTGAACTCTGTCACTTTGACTTGTTGATTTGGTTCACGATCCTTCTTCTTTATTGCCACCTGTGGGGTCGCTTTGCGGATCACGGTCATTCAGCTCTCCTAAAATATATCAATAACCAACCAAGAAATTTTGAAACTAGAAGAGTACAACCCAAGGAAACAGTTGACCCTGAATATAACAGTCAGTTCATTTCTAAAAGGTGATTATTGATCTATCACAGCTGAACTGTATGAGCACTTGCTGGCGCAGCTAAAAAGCCAAAAAAGTCTCCAGTTTCTGGTCAGTTTCCAAAATCAGTGCGGTGGCCCGTTTTTTGTTTTTTTTTCTTTTCTTTTTGCAATCTTTTTCGTAACCAGTGAAATACGTGATATATGAACATGCTCACGAATATGTCGGTTATCGGAACTAGGACCAAATTTCCCATACAAAAAAGTGATGGTGCCTAAGAGAACCGACAATACGTCAAATCAGGCGACATTCATAACCTATGTGAAAAAAGTGGTTTAAAACACAGTGTGGCAGAATTCCAATCGATCCAGCAATTTTTAAGGCTACCAATTGGACATTGTTCTCATAGCCAAAAAAAGATAACCAAAAAATGTCTTTGATGCATCGGGTCTGAAGCGTCTTGCGCCATGAAATCGGAGACATATACTTAAACAATCATTCATCATGTTTTAACAAATAATTATCAAAATTTTTACAATCAGCCATCTTGAAACCAAGCATAATTGATCACAAACTTCCATTCACGCTTTGGTAAGAACAATGCGAAATGTCATCGCACATCCGAACTTCGTATAAGCACTCAACCAATGTCCAAAGCCCAAACATCTTTCTAACTCAGGGTAGCAAAAACATGCCCTGAATCCCGCCAAATTTTAAGCGGATAACAGCTCAACCGATTGACCAAAGGAGGAAACCTGGCCACACCCCCTCGCAGGTAGCATCTTGAGTCAAATAATTTCTAACGTTTTTGCTTTTTCTCTGGCTGCTTTCTCGGCCTCCTCGGCTGCTTTCTTAAGCGGCTGCATCTGTGGCATTCTCTTTTGTGGCGGCCTCCTTGGCCTTCTTGAGCTCTTCTCGGCTTCCTCTCTCCTTGGCTGCTGCAAGCTACAGAATAACCAATACATTTACAGTAACATTAATTACATGGATATATTCATCTGCCAAAGATAAACACAATAATAATAATAGTCAAAGGTGAAAGGTTATTCCCCATGGTAGTGTGGGAGCACTGGGTACAATCCCAAGGCGTTGGAGAAACATCTCAAGGAAATAGGAATATCTGTTAGAGTGATAAATTACTACAGAAGGCGACACTCTTAGGGCCAGCCAAAAGTTCTCGAAAGACACTAAAGGATTCCTAAGGCGCTACAGGGCGTAGCTTGACTTGAGGTGTAACCTTGGCAGAAAGGAAAACAAGAAAACAAGATCTTTTCTTTTCATGCTGTGCTAACATAAGGCAATATACTACTAATTATATTAATAATCTGGACATTTTACAGTGCACCATATCCTCAAAAAATGACACTCCTGGCTGCTTGCGAAAAAGTAACTCTACCATACAAGCACAAAACAACCAGATGCAAAACTATTATACAAATATTATTGATGACTGCTAGAGAGTGGTACAGTAAAACTTAGCCTCCCTCGGGTGATCCCTGAAGCATTCTATATTTTAAATGAACGCCTCAGGGATCACCGAGTATTTACTAATTACCACAAGCATGTGAAAAACAGTAGTCAATATTTGTTTCTCTTACCCTCATACATAGATTCTGCACAATTTATTAAGATACCTGCTACAATAAATCAAACCAACACATGACTTTCATTAACCCGGCAATATCTCAAATTAATTGAACTTCTGCTTAACAATTATAAAAGCGATATTTATTCATGTTGTAACAACAACAGCATTGTTGTAGCCCATTTAGACCAATTTGTTGGTTGCTGAGCTGTTCATTGGTTGGGGGGTTGTTCATTGGTTGCCATGGGTTACCATTGGCTATGGGTTAGATTCATTGGATGCCATGGGCTAGTTTTTCCTCGTTTGCTTAGCATTACAGTAAAAATAGCGAACATCATGTGTTCAACTCTCCAACCAATTACATACAAGACAGAATCTATGTATGAAGGTGTTACAAACAGTTTTGCGAGGAATAAGTGGGTTTTTATGGTTCATTTTAAATGTTGAGCATGTCTGCTTGTCTGAGTGAGTTGAGGTGGGAGCGGAGAAGGCCCAGAGGTGTGTGAAGGAGCGGTACCCACATGCTATAAAGGATTCTAATAGCGGTCATTGGGCAAGTTCAAGAGGTAAAACGTCTGCCCACAGTAAGAAGGAAGTCATGGGTTCCAAAAGCCACCGAGCGATGCAGCCTGTGGAGTTTTTTCTTGCAGACACTCTGAAAGCACTGAGGTGCTTTCATCTGCGAACAGAGCAGAGTTCCAGACCAAAAACAGTCTTACCTCTGCCTCTGCCTCCACATTCTTGGACATCTCCTGTTCCCCTCTTCTCTTGTTCTTCAAGCTCCTAGCCTTCCTCTCCAAGTCTTCTTTTTCTGAGCCTCCAGGGCTTGCTGCGACCTCAATGATGATCCTCAACTCTGCGCTGCCTCTCCACTGCGTTCCAGTTCCTCTTCCAGCTTCAGCCGCGTAGATTTCTCCTCCTCCTCTCGCTCCTCTGCTTCTTTCTTTCCTAAACTGGATTTTTTTTTTATTATTAGATAAATACAATTTTAATTATTTTTAATTGTTTTTGATTATTTTAAAGTGATTGACAGGTCTGTCAAATTGCATTTGAAAATGTTGTTACGTAAGTGTGATAATCTCCAACGTTAACCACGCCCGCCGCACATGCTTTGGCTCAACGAACGACTACCATCAAGCCCATTGGAATGCATTGACCACCCCTGTTCTTTAAGGATTCGCAAGAAATCAGAAAGCTTGGGACTTGCATTTGCTTTCTACATACATGTATGTAAAACTTGTATGTGTTGTGAGAAGACTCAAAAATCTTATTAACAAAGTTTTTTTTTTTGTAAAAATCAAGGAAATTTACACACAAACATTATACCAGATTTGGAACCGAAGTAGTGAAAAAGAGATGCATGTGCTACCAACGGGCAAGCATATTCGATTTCGCAAACTTCACGAACAGGATAGGGGCCTCTGACATGCACTTTTGATGTAAATCACATTGTTTAGTAAATATCTATATGCTTCTGGTCCAGTTTACCCAAGCAAATGGGAAATTCACTTTTTGTGAACTAGATTTCAAAAGGGAAAAATTTCATAAAAAGGGAAAAACATGGTCCTTAATCCAGTTCGCACCGGACCGGAATAAAAGTTTTTCCGAACCCCTGTGGCGGGTTTTATTTTACCACCTGGCTCAAACACGACCAATGGTGCCTCACCAGAGCGTGACCGGAGACCAACGTCTTCCACCGTATGCTTTATGGCTCGTTGCCACGTCGGCAGAGATCAAATTCCTATACAAATATTCCGAGAATCCTGTGGCATGTTGGGCAGACTCTCCACGATCCGGCTGTCCAAAAAAGTGCGTGTATACCACCACGGCCTCGGACGCCGAGGTTAAGCCTTGAACTGGTTAAACAGGTTTCCCAAAAACATGCATGGTGGGGCAAAAAAAATCAAATCAATCTGTTGTAATCCCGATGCAAGATTTTATCCATTCTGCGGTGTTAGAAATACAATATTCGCGAATATTCATCAAGATGGATAGATCCTGTATATTTGTCTAAGTTCTGTGATATTTTCATAGGATTTAGTTGACTAATTTAAAAAACAATATATCTCCTTCTACATTTAGAAATATATATATTTCTTGAATATTCATCAAAGATAGATGTATACCTTCTTCTTGTTCTTCATTCTCTGTTCTTCTTCTCTCTCCTTCATCAATACCCCTCTCTTTCTTCTTGCTTCTTACTTCCCTCTTCTTTCTTTCCTTTTCTCCATGGCGCGCCGCTCTGCCTCCATCTTTGGCCAACCTCTCCCGCCGTGGCCTTCTCGTCAGCTTCAACTTCTTCTGTTCGTTCTGTCTGTCTGTCTCTCTCTGCTGTGGTCAGTGCGAGGAAAAGGTTGAGGGACATCCATTTGTTGATACAACAGAGTGCTGCTATAACAAACATTTGGTTTAACTAGTTTATGAACATGACCATTTTGCTCCTTAATGTCGGCTTTGTTTTGAATTAGCATATCATAAATACCCAAGACAGTTGAGATGATCTGATTGGATGAAACATAATGAAGGTACATGAAGGTACATTAACATCAGGTAAAGACATGGCTTATCAAAATTAGAGCATTACATTTCTACTTTTTTATCTGAATGTTCTCTGCTTGCATTCTCAAATTACAAAAACACGATCTGATCTCAGAATCACGGATAAAGATTCTAAATCTTGATTACTTTTGTTGATGACGTTTCAAAAATGATGGGTATGAATCCAAATTATGTTGGGATCAAAAGTTTCAACTGTTTGTTTTTTCTCTGCTTTGTTTGTTTGTCTGTCCAGTCTTTTTGTTGGCCTACCATCCTGCCTCTGTTCCTCCATCTCTATGTTTGCAGCGCCCTCTTTGCTGGGGATGTTACACAGATCCACCTCTATCTCTGCAAAGCTGACACGCTGCGGGGCAGTCGACTCTTGAGGAAATTTCTCCCACCGCTGCTTTTGGGAACAGCTCTCCATGAACAACTTCCAGCATAAATCTGTTGACAGAAATCAGTTGTTAATAATCTTTAAGACCACATATCATTAAGACCACATATTTCTCTCAATCTCTGAATCACATGCAAAGTTAACCTTGGCCATCTTATTTACATATCCTATTTGGGGACTTAGCCATACCCTTAGTTGTTTCTCTTTTGAACATTTCTTAAGCCAGCCTTAACCAGTTCACGAGGAATATGTTTTTTCCGGTCCCCGTCTTGGGGGTTTATTTTCAGTGAAAAAATCAGAAAAGATTTCTAGCCATTAATAATTTTGGGTCAATGAAACTAAGTCCGGACACCCAAATAAACACCTTTACTCATTGACATTTCAAAAATTAAATGGCTAGTTTTAATTACGGTTGTGTTTGTTCAGCACAATTAGACCGCTGGCAAGTCGATGCAACGGCCTATTAGCGACAAAAGCCGCCGGTCGGACAGACAGCATACCGGAGAGAGGAAAGGTCGTAAACAATGGATATAAATCCGTCTGGATAAAGGGATTACACAAAAATCAGCGAAAAGTGAACTCGTTCATTGTTTGCAGTGCCTTTTGTCCCGGGGGCCGCAAACCGCGGACCCCATGGACTCCAAGAAGCGATTCGTGTATACAAGTCAGGCGCGCCACGACGGCGCCACGGTGGCGTGTTGAAAATCTCCCGTAACACACAAAAATGGAATGCGTGTTTAGACTCCAATCCACAGTACAAAAAACATGCGTGTTTACCGGCCTCCCGTATGAACTGGTTAACGGAGACGGGAATTAGGTGTGACACCACAATAATTTTTCTCAGTCAGCAAATGAAGCATCAAAGGTACTAGAACAAGGGGTATTGGTCAGAATAAATTTTCAGTCGGCAAACCTAGAGCTATGGGTTTGCAGACTGCAAATGTATCGCGTTTCTAGGGTGGTTTGTTATGTCTGTGGTTTCAGGTGGCAGTTAAGCCTACCTCCCCCCCCATCATGTGGACTCTGGGAGATGCTGCTGCCAAGTAGACTGCTGGAGGATTGCGCTAACACCGGATGCTGGAGTATTACTAGTGCATTGTAGCATGTAGGCGGGGGAAGCAGTGGAACTGGGATCCTTGGGTGGGAGGAGAGGTGTGCTCACTGAAGTGAATCAGGTAATCAGTTCACCATGCCAAGCTACAAATATTATTTCTTAGCATGGCTTAGCCCTACCCCTAGGTATTCTGGCTAGAACATTCCTGAATCCTCCAAAATCCATCAAATTTTTTTGGGAACATGCCTTATCTTCAAAAATGCACCATGCATTTTCATTGATTTTCATATTCAGCACTTATGGCCTGTATTTCTTGCCAGGTAGTAATTTTGTCCCATTTGAAAAGGTGAAAGTACCAGTTTCCAACAGTGCTGAATTTTCCCAAAAAGTGCCTTGGAGAATTTGCAAGATTTGGGGTGGTTAGGGTTAGTCTCTCTCCCTCATAGCCTTTTGTCCAACCCAGCCTGGGAAGTTTGGCTAGGTGCGTTCAAGCATTGAAAAAACTATCCTCAATCCTTTGACTATTGAATCGTCTTTCAATAGTTATAACACTGCTCAATGGGCCCTATAGGACTATTGGCCTTACCTGGCCTGATCTTCTGTGATGAAATCCTGTTGGTGCCGGTCTAAAGAGCGAATTTCCCTGCGGAAGTCTTGGAGTAGGAAATACCGATCCATCTCCTGTAACAGACCGAACAATTCACTGGGCTCACATGCATCGGTCAGACAACAGTACTCCATTGCAGCTTTTATCTGTATCAAGAATAATAATAATAATAATAATAATTTAGACTTATAGCGCGTATCCACCAAACTGGTGCTCAATGCATTATATTATTACCCCTGCTCATCAGGCTCATAAATCATTCCTGAAACCATCTCAGCTCCTGGGAGTATACACTCAATTGCTGCCATTACAGCACATATAGGGCTAATCTAACACAACAACCAACTCTGCCCTCACAGGTACCATTTACTCCTGGGTGGAAGAAGCAATTATGGTAAGTGTCTTGCTCAAGGACACAAGCACCATGGTCACGTTGGGATTCGAACCCACATTCTGATGACTCAGCCATCAGAACACAAATCCAATGCACTAAACCGCTCGACCATGGCACTCCATCATGTTGTTATTAAAAAGGGGGAGTGTACACTTCACCATGAGTACTCAGAGAGAATTATTATCTTAAAGTTGATTTTTTTTATATATGATAATTCAACCAAACATCCTGTTATTCCATTTGACATGTTGTTATTTTCAAGAAAATGTTAATATTTTTTTTGCCAACCAGTGAAATACTGTATACACGTGACCAAATTTCCCATACACAAAGTATAGTGGCTAAGAGAGGCCTCACAAATAAGACAAACATTCATACCCCTATGTGAAAAAGTTGTTTAAAACAGCGCAGCGGAATTCCAATCGATCCAGCAATTTTGGCTGCCATTGGACATTGTTTCATAGCAACACAAAAGAAACAAAAAATGCTGATACATGTACATGCACGGGGTTTGTGGCGTCTGCATGAAGACCAGAACCTTTTGTTTTTTGCTTAGATTATCAGAACTGTCAAAACTCAAAATGTGATAATAATAATAATGTGTGGACTTATATAGCGCGTATCCACCAACTGAGTGGTGCTCAAGGTGCATATTATTACCCCTGCTCATAAGGCTCATAAATCATTCCTGAAACCATCTCAGCCTCCTGGGGAGTATACAGCTCAATTGCTGCCATTACAGCGCATATAGGGCTAATCAACCAACTCTGCCTTCACAGGTGCCCATTTAACCCCTGGGTGGAGAAGCAATTATGGTTAAATGTCTTGCTCAAGGACACAAGTGTCACTGGCCGGGATTCGAACCCACATTCTGCTGCTAACACAGAACTTGAGTCCCGATAAGCTAGACCACTCGGCACGACACTCCACATATGATAGACATGGATAGCATGGGAACATTTTGAAGGGCAACGAGGCCAAGAACAAGTGTAATTCGAGGCCTGATTTTAACAGGTTTGTAAGTATGAATATAAAGAAATTTTTACAAAACTTCCAGCATGAGGTTTATTCAAGGTAGGATACACCCTGGGTTTCATTACAAAATTACCAAATT
The DNA here is from genome assembly GCA_029582265.1 of Zoroaster sp. YZ-2022. Taxonomy (NCBI): domain Eukaryota; kingdom Metazoa; phylum Echinodermata; class Asteroidea; order Forcipulatida; family Zoroasteridae; genus Zoroaster; species Zoroaster sp. YZ-2022. The sequence continues at coordinate 37,456,791 of CM055829.1, read as the reverse complement.
ATAATCTACAAGATACCTTGGTTAAAGATACCAATCATCATGGTAAATATAATATTTCAGGCTTTGCATGGTGGAATATTGATATCGTTTCGGTTTGTGGTAATACCATCACATGTGTTATCTGAACATGAGTTTATCTGAGAGATTCAACATGTGTTTATCTCAACTGCCACAAGTTGCCTGAAAAGGTTCTTTTCAGAACCCCGTACCTCACTTAGCGATAGTTGAGATAAGCACATGGTGTTACCACAAACGTAAATGATACCATGATAAATCATAACAGAAATACCTGTGCAAGACTTATCCCTCCATGGCGTAAGGTAGCATGCATAGCTTGAGCTGGAAGAGACTTAGCTCCTACTCCTTCAGTGTCATACTGCTTGAACAGCGCCCCCGTCACCATCCGCCTCCTCTCAGTAGTTCTGTCATTCTTGGTTGTTTCTGGCTCTTCCCCTGAAATATTGCAAACAAACACTTTCGTGGTAATATGCGGCATGTTTTTGAAGAGGTAAAATTGTTTATTCTGAACACTCGAACTTCACACATGCTGAAGGACTTACGGCACATATTACCGTGACAGGGTGTATTGATAGTACATTATTAATTGAGCAATTTTTAAAGGGTCTCTTCATTTTCTACCAAAATATTTTGATAACCCTAGTCTACAAAACATGATACAATATCACAAAGAATGTATTAAAAAAAATGTTTGAGAAATGGCAACACAACCTTTCATTATTTGTTCCAAGTTCTGCTAATTTCTTAAAATACCTAAATACTATTGCTGTAGTTACACTCCCAGTGCTGGGCGATTAGTAAAACCCACTAATCGAGTAATCGCACAACACGCGCGAGTACTCAATTAATCACGTGTATTGACCGTGATTTATAAAATTACATGTTTTATGATAATTATTAGGATATTCAAGATATTATTTCAATTTTATATACATTAAATAAACAATGACTAAAGAATCAGTGGGTACTTGTAATTTATATTGTTACTATAGTTACTTTTGAGGCGCGGTGGTGATTTAATCAACTAGTGAAGAAGACCAGAATGCAGTACGATTATTTTCCCAATTACTCAAGTAATCACTACTAGCCCACTACACTTCACCCACATTGATTAATTTCGTGCTTTTGACCACTGACTTTTTTGTTATCATGTTGATTGAGTTTTGCATGTTTTTGTGTCCCTATAGGCCTAGTACTACCATACATGTATAAGTCCACATAAGTCCACATTACAGTTACACAACCACAATGAATGTGAATGTCATTCACTGTCAATAACAAGTTAATGACATTAAAATTAAGTTCAACAAGGCTTTACCTAGCCTTTGGCTAACTGTTGTCGAATACTTCTCTCCGTTCACAATGTCCTATTTTTAGAATAATTAGAATAATTTGTCGCTGAACAGCGACAAATACAATAATAGATCTTATTTAAACTGAAGGTACCCCCTTTCACTCAGAGGCAAACGAAGGTCACTCATTGATTGGTTCATGGCACTGGCGTTATACGTGAGCACACCGATGCATACATGAACTAATGACTGAATGAGTGATCTTTTCTAACCTCTGAATTGAAGGATATTCAGTTTGTGCCATCATATGCATAAGGTCTACAATTATTCTAAAAAATAAGGACTGTGAAAGAAAGCATTACTAAATAACGTTTGGCCTGCCCTTGGGCTTGGCTAAACTTCATGTGTGGTGTTACTTGTTAGACTTAGAATTATCCTCAATTTACCCTAAACGACGCACCTAAGGTTATTTAATCAACTGGGCGTAACTTACAAATGAAAATTAGCAGTTTGGTGTTTCCTCACTTTCAGTTTGTTTCACTTTCAGTGAAGGATTCTCTTGTAAAATGCTGAATTTCAATGCATGATCATATGCGTGACGTCTTGAGCGCATTTTTGAGACGCACAGAATTGTGGTCATCAGAAAATTGATGTTGGTATAATGACTCCCCTAAACTGTTAAAGTTTATGGGGCACAGAAATGTACCCAAGAAGAAAAACAGTTGAATCATGTTTCATCTTATTCCAGATGGCTTGTAAATTGTTTTAATCTTGAAAAATATTGTTTTAAATTTTAAAATAAAATGGTATACTTGGAGAAGCTTCAAAACTTTTAATCAATATTCTTGAAAGACCAATAAAATGGAAGGTGGTTAAAATTTTTACAAAAGTACTTTAAAACTTTGAAATGTGTAAAATACTTGTTAACATTTTGTCAAATAAGATTTCTTTTCATAACCATGATATTAATGTTTCATTTTCTCACTAATTTTCCACTACCGTTGAAATAAACACCAACAAATTAAGCAGTCTCGTCGCTTCTTCTGTAAGGAATGTGTCCATTTGAGGATCAGTATTTCTTTAAAAATCATTGTAAATGCAAAGCATTCGTATATTTTAGTTTCCACAGACAACAGCTTGTTGACGGGCATAGAACAATAAATCACAGATGTTCGTGGAAAAAATGAGGTCATGTAAATCTTTACTATTTGTATCTCTATTCTAGTAAAATCAGTGGTAAAACAACTTTTTCCACTTTCACAAACTAACTTTCCAGTAAATCATACAATTTCACTATAATTTTTATTTCTGTAACAAGCACGACTTAAATAAGTTTAGGCAACCAGTAATATGCCATAGTTTTGTAAGTTTTCCGAGAAATGCTAAGCCAAAAGTAGGTGCGTCATTTCACGAGTGCGGCGAATTACGTACATGGACGATATCTCAAACCCAAATTATTTAGGGTTTTTAGCCTATTTTTAATTTTTTTGAATGAAAAGTTATTGTCGAGGACTAGGGGCCTATATTCCCCTCTGTAATTTCTCTGATGAAACTTACGCTTGTCTTTTCTACAGCAACATTTGGGTGATTTTTGTCAATGCATGATCGGTAACAATCAATCACTTTGATGGGCCTGGGGTGGGAGATGACAACCTTCACGCGGTCCACCCTGTTTCAACTAATGTCATCAAACCGATGTACGCAGCTACTAGCACTCTAAGCTGCTCATCATCATACGAAAGAAGAAGAAGAATCACTTGATAATTATCATCATCATTATGATTAGCTCTCGATCATCAGTCACGTACACACACAGTATATTTTAATTGTTTTTTGTAGTACTTACTAAGTACTACTACTAGTACTAGATCATATCAGAGAGCTAGAGAGCGATCGAAAAGAGAGGGTTGCTACGTCACGGGTACGCTTAGTCTTGTATTTCGCATCGATCCATATTGTTTACGTTGCTTTCTGTACTTGGCACCAGACTGATGTTGATTTGGGAATGTAATTTATTCATATATTAATCTTTTTTTCTTAAATTGTTGTTGCTATTTAATTTTTTAGAAATTTACACGAATATTTTATATCACTTCGAAAAAAAATCAAAATAGTCCAGGAAAGGAAGAGAAAACATTTAAATAAACTTCACAATTTACAGTGATCACTCTCAATTATGATTGGGTTGATTGTGAGAACGCTGCACGAGCGAATGGACAGCTACAGTCATCAGCGCAGCGCAGCAACAGACGTACAGTACTGAGAGCAATCCCTGTTTTAAGTAACACATCGCTGGTACTTTCGTAAAGAAACGTCGTCTAAAACTGAGGTAAACTTTGGGCTTAATTTCTCATATTAGTTGGAAACTTTAAAGTTGATTCAGCAGTCATTATTTTTTTAATTTGGGAATATTATTTATTATGTTCTTGGTTATTTCTATGTGACATTCTGTATGATTTTTTAAGTGAATGTTTGTATTGAATGTTACTGTAAAAGTGTGTGTTAGGCCGATGTCGAAGAGGCCCTTTACGTTAGTTCATTAAGAAGTTAGTCTTGCACAATCAGGGCCCCTCCTTTTCCTTGGCCCAAGCTCTGGTTGAACTTTCTGCTCCTTCTACTCCTGGGAAAGAATGTATCCAATCGCCACTTTTTAAGTTTTTTTTTTAAATTTTGGGTAGAATGTTGTATCCTCAATTTACCCTAAAATAAATGACACACCTTGGCTTGGGTTATCGTCCATGTACGTAATTCGCCGAACTCGTGAAATGACGCACCTACCTTTGACTTAGCATTTCTCGGAAAACTTACAAAATTATGGCGTATTACTGGTTGCATAAAACCATGGAGGTAAAAATAGAAGGAGTTGGAGCGAAGAGGTGTTCAAAGGTTTAATGTCCAGTGCCGCGATCAGAAACCAGAGGATTAAACACCAGTCAGGTAATCCCCATTAAATCAATTAGCGCCTCGCGCTGCCCGTCGTCCGATCCCAGACACGGACCGCTGCACTCTGGGTAATGATGCGTGAGCAATACGATTGCATCCTTGCCAAAATGGCGGCGTACAGCAAAGACGAGTTTTATTTGATGCATGGTTCTGATTTCAGTGATTTTTCTGACAACGAAGCCGATCTTGAACCCATTTCTGACAGAGTTGTTAGTTCAGACGAAGATGACATGTGTTCATGTGTATGTGGTTTACTGGCAACAACAGATATGATCGGGCGTGACGGTGGGGAATGCAAAATCGGTTACCAGTACTCTAGTCAGAACGTCCACACGTGTCCACAGACCCAGTCATAACGTCCACATGACAAAAACGTCAACGTGACAAAACGTCCACGGGTCATAATCATTTAATCAGATATCGTCCTTTAATTAATTCCTTGCTTTAAAATATTGGTTTTAAAGTTTAATTCTCACAATAATTAGTGTATTGTAAAGAAAATAAACATATAGATCTATTTCATGATTAAAACAAAAATGAGTTTTAATACCTTGATTTTACTATGGAGGTAAAATAGATCTATTTTTACCTCCATGATTTCGCAAGAACCGTGAATGCCACTTCACATACTTACATGCATTGAAAAGCCATTGATCACCCATGGGGCTACATGCAGTTTAAAACCTTAAAAGCATGATAAATTTGTATGCACTTTTATTCACTTTTTCCTCTTTGGTAGAGGAGTGCTGTCAATGTTGGTGGTTTGGGTTTGGCTCCTTTCTTGACGTTCTTGACGAAGGAAATTAAAAGTATATAATTTATAAATGCTCTGGAAATGATTTAGAAATGATTTTGAGCAATTATTTTATTACACTAGAGTAATTGATCATAGTCAAAAATTGAGATGGACTTATTTCTACCGCATGCTTTGATAAAATGCTGGTGTAATATACAAATGTAAAAAAAATAAAAAGATTGGACAAGTTTGCAAAAAGTAAAAAAAAAATTTTAACAAGATAAATAATTGTGTTGAAATGTATTTGTCTCCATCAATAAATTATAAAATTACAAATATGATGAATAGGCCTAACTGAAAAAATACTAGGCCTACAATAAATTAAGGTGAACGTGCTAAAAGGCAAATCAAATCATTAAAATAGAAATCTTTTTAACATATTTTTAAAATAAATGAAGGGGACATAGCTGTACTCATTTACCGTGCAGCAAAGAACCAACGCTTTAATTAAATGGAGAAAAATCCCCAAAAGCTAACTTTTGTGTAATAAATCGTAAAAACACACTTCTGCACCGTCCAACATAAACAGAAACGATGTCTCCTTACAAAACTCTCATTTCTCATGATCGCACGCTCGGAACACATTGAAAAAACATCAAAGCGATCAGAAAATCAGTGATATTTAACAATTGGAAATCAACGATTTTTTCATTAACTTTGGTAAATTCGCAGTAATCGGCGATCAAAACATCGTTAGAAGCAGAATTTTACACCGCGATCGAAAAGAAAACATGGCGCATAGCTTGTACGCTGAACACTACTGCGCATGCGAAAACTACATGTCGTTACCCTGTTCGTGACGTAGAGTGTTTACTCCAGTAATGTGACCGGAGATTTTTCTGTGTGCGGTCGGATTATCGCGGCAGCAGAGACTGTGCACAGAGAGCGCTTATCAGGTCGTAAATCTTCTCATTTCGTGAGGGGACAGCATTGGTTTAATGCAGGCCCCCAAACTCGATAATTAGTCGTAAATTGGCTTAGGTTTTCGTTCCAACTCCTTCTATTTTTACCTCCATGCATAAACTTATCTAAGTCGTGCTTGTTACAGAAATAAAAATTATAGTGAAAGTGTATGATTTACTGGAAAGTTAGTGCTTGTGAAATTTGGAGAAGCTCTCAAAACTTTTCTTCAATATCCTTGAAAGACCAATAAAATGGAAGATGGTTAATTTTTTTGCAAAAAGTACTTTAAAACTTTGAAATGTGTAAAAATTGCTGTTAACATTTTGTCAAATAAAAGATTTCTTTTCATAACAATGATATTAATGTTTCATTTTCTCAATAATTTTCCATCCGTCAAAATAAACACCAGCAATTAAGTAGTCTTCGATTCGCTTCTTCTATAAGGAATGTGTCCAATTTGAGGATCCGTATTTCTTTAAAAATCATTGCAAATGCAAAAGCATTCATATATTTTGGTTTCCACAGACAACAGCTTGTTGACATAGAACAATAAAATCACAGATGTTCGTGAAAAAAAATTGAGGTCATGTAAATCTCTTACTATTTGTATCTAGTGAAATCAGTGGTTAAACAACTTTTTCCACTTTCACAAGCACTAACTTTCCAGTAAATCATACAATTTCACTATAATTTTTATTTCTGTAACAAGCACGACTTAGATAAGTTTATGCAACCAGTAATACGCCATAGTTTTGTAAGTTTTCCAGAAATGCTAAGCCAAAGGTAGGTGCGTCATTTCACGAAAAGTGCGATCACGTACATGGACGATATCCGACCACCACAATAATGTAATCTTATCTAACTAGTAAGGTGGAGATTATGGATGATGATGGACATATACTTCAAATTATTCCAGGATATTTATTTCATGAAAAATTAGGAATTTTTAGGATATGATGACTTCCTCAGTCATGTCAGTCTGATCTTGTCACAACTCCCCCGTTAGTGACCAACACGGTCATTGTACATGCGCAGTGGCAACTATAATAGGATCCTTCTATTTTCTGAAGCGGAAGTTTTTTCTAGAAGGGAAACAAAGTCCAAAAACCATCATAAAAGTGGATTTTAAAGATAGAATAATTTTTTAACTGGTTTGTGGTTGCAAAATCAGTTAAAAAATGATTCTGTCGATTTTGGGGGTACAGAAAGTGAAAACTATCTTTAAAATCCACTTTTATGATGGTTTTTGGACTTATGAAAAAATCTTCCCCTTCAGAAAATAGAAGAATCCTATTATAGTTGCCACTGCGCATGTACAATGTCAATGACCGTGTTGGCATTTCAAATTGACGTACATGTATGCATAGTGGTTTCCCCCCGTTTTTGGGGGAGATTCTACGAAGTTCCCAAGACTCTGTTTGATAGTGGTTCATGATTGTAACATTCGTGTAGCGCCGTCGGATCGTGTATCAAAAATATATAAACACAGTTAGACTGTGGTCTGACTGGCAAGTGTTGTATTTGTTGTTTTGTTGATTTCATGACTTCTCAAATTAGGCCTAACCCAATTTGCAACCGAAAAACACTAATTTTTTTCTAATTTTAAACTCCAGAAATACACATTTTCAAACCCTAATTCATGAGCAGTATCGACTAACACAATCACAAACGTTGTACTGGTATCTGCTGTTTTTAAGATTGCTCAGTTTTGAGAAATTGATGAGTGAATCTTCTAAATATTTGTGATGTGATCTTGAAACCCTTCACATGGTGAAATTTGTCATTTTTGTGTTATATACATCAAATTAACGAGGACACTGTGCTGTTTTCAAAATTGTTTTATTCATGATTCTAGGTTGTCTATAACTTGAGTTATGCTCTTGGAAGTTATAGCTGCCACTGTCCTGAAAAAACAATGGCGAAAACGAAAAACAAAGACAGCTTTTTAATTATCTGTCATCATAAAACTATGTTTTTTACATATAAAACAATGGAATTTTTATTTAATATTTTCAAGAATGATCATTTAGATATTAACAATTAAAATGGTACCAAAAACTCAAATTGTCCAAAAAAAAAAATTGTGGGACTATTTTGCCATTATCTTCAAAACAAGTTCACGACATCCGACGAGTTTTCCCCAGATCGCATCACATTTGTCAAATGCAGTTTGACTAGTGTGTAACCAACTCAAATAATATAATCCGCTTGCAAAGTCGTGTTGATGGTTTCAGTGCTGTAGCTATCTATGTATTATACTAATAATGTGATGAAGTGAGTATTGTTATAGTATAGTATAAATTTGTAAACTTATTCCTTGTATTTTCAAGACACAGAAACAGCCATGCCGTTTCTTAACATACACGATTTGGATAGAAACATGATTGGTCTGCAGTACCCTGAGGTGCCGGTTTTGAATAAGCCCAGGTGTGCCAATCTGGAGCTAGACTGGCTACGATGTGCCAATGGGCTGGGATGGAAACGGGCAAAAGTAGAGTGCAAGCCAGAGCTGGATGACTTCTGGGAGTGCTGCCAAGGTTCAAAGAAGGTGTGTTAGATTAATGGCCCAATCTATTGTTTATGGGGACGAGATGTGCGTCATTCCATCAGGTTGGGACAAGCTTTTTGACATGTAAATGTACCATTCAGTATCCTTATTATGAGTGCACATTCTCAGCTGTTCTTCAAATTAGAATGAAATCAATCTCTGTGCCTTGAATAGGAAATTTGAATGATGTTAATTATAGGGCTGTGCGTTTTCGGATATTTTGGAACGGATACCCCGAAATCAGGAAAGTTCGGATACCCGTTTCATTCTTGTTGAAAACATGCCTCCTTTGGTGTACAAATACATGTAAACGTTAACTAAATTGACCTTTATAATACAGAGGATACCATATTTAATTCGATCTTTATTAAAGTATAACATCTTGGTGACAAAATATTGTATTAATTTACGGAAAGTTATTTCTGAAATAAAACCGTAAAAATGTATCACACGCAAGACGCATGGCGGTGCATCACGCAGCCTTGAAGCCTCGCACGTGACTGTGTCAGGGGAGTGACTACCATCATCAGAAGACAATAATCACTGGTGCGTGGCGTGATCAGAGCGCATGCATATGCATATAGAAGTTGACTTTAATGTTTTTGTCACAAAACACGTGTTGAATAATGTCATTGGTCAGCGTGTGGGCGGAACTAACCCATTGTGGGAAAAGCGATTCATGTGCTTGCGCCTTGCCGCGCCCCTGCCTTCTAAATAAGGATATCCCGTACGCCATGTTGGCTTTGGATCAGAGCGCATGCGTATAGCAAGTTGACTTTAATGTTCATGTCACAAAACACGTGTTGAATAATGCCATTGGTCAAAGGCGATGTGGGCGGAACTAACCCGTTGTGTGAAAACATTCATGCCGGGCTTGCGCCTTGCCACGCCCCTGCCTTCTAAATAAGGATATCCCGTACGCCATGTTGGCTTTGGATAAGGACATGATTTTGCGTACTAAAATAATATTTGATATTATTAAACTAACAAACTGCAAAAAATTTACGAATCTAAAATCAGAACTTGAATATTAATATGTTCAATAAACCTGTCAATAAACATTGTTTCTTGAAAGAATGAATTTTTACCAATTTGGGCCCCCTTTTCTCAAAATGGGACCAAACTTGACTATTCCCTGTTGAACGTGGCATCGTGTTGATCGGTCAGTCAAGAAATGAGTCTAAAATTTAGGATGCGCACTCATCAAAAAATAACTTAACAAAACGTATCGGTGTAAGTTTTGTCTACTTTTTAATTAGTATTCAGCCAATTTGTCCCCTCCATCAATGTTTGACGATCCATAATTCGCAGCTCATCATAAGCAACCGCATTTCGCCCTCATAAACGCTCTTTTCAACTGATTGATAGGAGATTAGGTGATTGTAAAAATATGCTGCCCAATTGAAAGGATCAAACCCGCAACCAATAATACCTTTCAAATCCGACTGATTATGGATCCTACTGTTGGTTTCAAAGACAATGACCGACTTAACACCTCCTTTTTATGTCTTTCTTTTGAAACAAACTGTCACCTTGTCGGCAAATGTAATACACAAGAGAGCTCGGTATCGGCGGGTAAATAAATGTAAATGTTGGTGATATGCTGAGGGATGGTCAGTGGCACATCAAAATAATTACACAACAAAACCAATTTCAACACTACTTTTTTATTACGACAACAATTAATGTGGACGTCCCCGATAATAAAATCCCCTCTATTAACACATCATGGTGCACACTCCAGTGCAGACATAAACCAGCAGTTATTGTCCCACTAATCCAATTACTGTGAACAATAGGCAAACATTCCATCCTGAGCAGCTAGTTTGATACTTGTTTGTAGCATGCCACAGCCAGGCTATTTGAGTCTTAATGATTGGATACAATGTATCGGTTGGACAAAAGTGTATATCTTGAATAAAATTGCTCCTAAAAGTGTAAACAGTACATTGTTCAATAGTCAAAAATTTCTGTTCACACCGCTGAAATGTTAAGTCCCAATTTTAAAAAGTCGTTTACGGGTACTCGGAACCGAAAAACGGAACCGGGTAATGACAGTTTCGGTCGGGTATCCGGATACCCGGCACAGCCCTAGTTAATTAGGAGTCATAACGAATGATAATAAATGGTACATTTACCTACATAACAAGGGACACCTATCACAAAGCTTGCCCCAACCTGGTGGAATGACCCACAGTCCCATATAACACAAGATAGGCACTCTTCATGGAGGTCATAGACTTCTGGTGACACTTGTTCCTGTTACTTAGCTTTAGTCTTGGCTTATTTGAAAGATATATATAGCCAGTATTTTTCATTAGTTACCCCTCCCAGTCCTATTCGCACCGTGAAGAGGCTGGTTATTAACTTGTCTTGTTTCGGTGCGAGGGGCTGGTTTCTTCAGTGTGAAGTCGTTGTAACAACTCAATGACTTAGTAGCCCCCACCTTGGAGTGGCCATTGGCCTTGTGTGGGGCGATTTGCATTTAAAAAGAAATTAAATTAAACAAAATTATGTTTCAGACACGTTTGTTTTACTGTAGAACTTTGCTTTTTTAGTTATTTCATTTGTTTGTGTTTTTGATTTCACAGATGACAAGAATCAAGACAATCTTGAAGCAGAGAGACCAACTGATGTCTGAAGGCAAATACACCCCACCCCCTGAACACCGGTAGCAAACACAAATCATTCAGAGCAAAATGTATATTAGAGTTTTAATGTCAGAACTTCGGCTTTGCAGATCATAACTTAGAGATGAACTACATGTAGATGTTTACTTTTCAAATATATGTCTGTGGGTAGAGGAGTGGTTCTATAACTTTCAACCACAGTATCAACATCTATACCCTCACAAGTACCCATTTATACTCCTGGGTGAAGAGGAGCACTGTACAGTGAAGGGTCTTGCTCAAGGACACAAGTACCACGGTCGCGACCAGGATTCGAACCCACATTCTGAAAACTCCACCATCAGAATACAAGTGTGGTGACCGCCGCCATGGCACCCCAGATATTTTCAGAAGCAACCGTGAACCTTCCTTAGATTGTACTTCCACCATGCAAAGCTTTAAATCTCATTTGTCATTTGATGAGTGTTCTTTTTACCATAACAGAAAAAAAGACAATATTTTCTGGGGCCAATCTCATAGAGCTGCTAAGCAGAGAATTTTACTCAGCAATATAAAACAAACTACCAGCCAAAATGCATACAATTTGTGTGGAAGTTTGGCTGGTAACCAAAGAAATCTGCTATTAAGCTAATGGTTCTGGTTAGTAAGACTAATTGCGGTGACACCATGTGGAATCTCAATTGAGTAGTAATTAGTTCTGAAAAGAACTGGAGGTACAACTCTGGTTCTGGTTAAGCAATTTATCTGCTAAGAAGCAGCTCTATGAAGTTGGCCCCAGGTCACGGTGCATTGTAGTTTGTACCATCTCAAAATTCAAAGCAATAATGATTCTGCTGCACAAAAAGGCCCCTTGAGCTTCTAACATATTCTACAGATTTCAAAAAATTAATTGTTTTATTTGATTCATTGCATTATAGTATTGTAATTTATTTAAGGGAAAGAATATCGTATCCGACCGCCACTTTTTAAGGGGTTTTTGGAAAAAACTTTGCAACCACTAACTAGTTAAAAAATGATTACATGGATTTTTGGTTGTACAGAAAGCAAATGGTTTTCGGACTTGATTTGCTTTCTAAAAAAATTCTCCCTTCAGAAAATAGAAGGATCCTATTATAGTTGCCATCTGCATATACAATGACCATGTTGGTCACTTATGGGGGAGTTGACAAGATCAGACTGACATGACTGAGGAAGTCATGGTATAACAAAAATGCCTGATTTTTCATGAAATAAATATCCTGGAATAATTTGAAGTATATGTCCATCATCATCCATATGTTCTCCACCTTACTAGGTAGGTAAGATTACATTATTGGTTATATTTAATGAGAAAAAGTGGCGGTCGGATCGACATTCTACCCTATTTAAGTTTTCTAACCCTCCTACTGCTACAAATGTCAAAATCAGTCAAAATGTTGATATACTTGCCGAGGTATATATAATGCACTGTCAAACCTTACGTGTCGTAAGTACATTTACAGGTCAAAATGAGTCGACCGTAAAAGCATCGTCTGGTATTGTTCAGGGTGGTCAAAATGACAGTAAAGCCAGTCAAAAATGTCCTGTGTGCACATTTTGGTCAACAGTCAAAACAAGCAGTTGACTGGTTTTTGACCTATGTAGCAACTTCCATTAAAGTGCAGCAATAGTAGGAGGTCTAAATGGGAACGGTACAACATTGGTTAGGTTGGTTATGTGAAAGTTGCGGCTAAATGCACAGTGTAGGTCATGGGAAATGTGAAAACATATTCACCATTTTGACAGAAAATACTTGGCAAAAAGTTGTCGTTTGATGAGTACTTTTTGCAAGGTGCATTATTATTTGTATGTGTTTTCTCTGAGCTTAGAGCACTTCTGACAGAGTAATTTGTGCAGGATGATTGGTACCCTTACCAACGTCGTACAATCCCTTGTTGGGCATAGAGCATGAATTATTAATTGAATAGTTGGGTTCATAGTCATGCATCTTCTAGACATGAAGCAGTGTGCTGTGCATTTTCTAGCAATCATATGTATTTCAATTTCAACAATTGATCAATGCTGGAATAAAGGTTTGGATCATTAATTTACCATCAGTGAATTTATTTATTCACAGAGTAGTTTCATAATATATTACGTATTCATTATGATAGCTGCTAGTATCAACTGAAGGTAATTAAGCCCCGCACATCGTAGTAACTGCCTAGTAACAGCACACGTGGATACAGCACGTAAGCCTCGCCCCTCGATCGTTGAGCCACCGTTAATGGAAGTCGAAAAGTGGACATCTGCTTTTCAGCTTTCTAAATAATGAAAAAGCAGATTGAACGTTGTTGACTAGTGCATTTTTCTACTTTTCTACTTTTCAGTTTCAAGAAAAGCAGATTTTACTTGTTCACCTACACCGGCGGTCAAAAAGTGGACATCTGCTTTTCTGGTTTCCTACAACCAGAAAAGCAGATATTAACTTTTTCGACAAATCCATTTTTCTGCTTTCCGAAAAGCGGATCGAACGTTTTCTCAACAGTGTCCTAAAAGTGGACAAGTCTGCTTTGCGATTGAATTGATTTGATTGAATGATTTGATAAACATACTTCCTTATCCACAAAATATTGGACGAATCCGACCTCTCGAATACCGTACGAGCGCTCTACCAACTGAGCTAACCAGCCCCTATGTTTGTGGGCGGTCCACTTATGCCAATTATCTATTGCTTTATGGGGCCAGGTCAGAGGCCAAACCATATCTGCCGAGTAGCCAGGGATCAAGCCCCGGTCAGATGCAAACAACCTGGGTAACGGCAGTAGCGGGGATCACACAACTTGGGTTGTACACAAAGTAGATTTATAGGGAGAAACTGACCTGAATATTATATAAACGGGTAGCGAGGAAAGAAAAATTGGCTGATGCCGGGCTCGAACCCGCGACCTCTCGAATACCGTACGAGCGCTCTACCAACTGAGTAGACTTGATTTCAAGTCTGAGATTGCGGTTATTTTTGTCTGCATCAGCCACGCAAAACGCCGTTTACCCCTACAGCCGTAACTCGCGATCTCAGACTTGACCCTCTTGTGTTTGTGGGATTTCATGTATTCATAGCTAAAATTTACATAATAATATGGATGCTAAAGAATGGCCAATCAGGAGGCCACAAAAACCTTGTAGGCCGCGTCTATTACTAACAGGTTACAATCGCTTAAAATTCTTTCTGTAATATTCATTTGATATTAAATTTGTATAGTGCTTGATACGTAAATAGTATTTGAAATGATAGGTAAATTTAATGAGATCTTAGAGTTGTAAAAAAGCACAAAATAAAATACATAATTCCTTCTCTACAAAAAAGTCTTACCTACAGTTTAAATGGAATCGTTGAGTACATCTCCTCCAACTGCATGTAGAAGGTTTAGTTTGAATATTCATGTTATGAAGGCTTTCCGACCAATCGGATTGTTCCGTCCACTTTTGGACTAATTCGCAATAGGGTGTGTACAAACCGACGAACAACATTCCCAAGTCTGTGATCGAAGGTTAATGTCGGAGGTTAATACACAAGAGGGTGTAATTTAATGCGATACTGCAGAGCCGTATTGGCTTCAGGCAGACAAAAAAACACGATCACAGACTTGGAACCAAGTCTACCAGCTGAGCTATATATCCCTTTCATTACCAGCCAGTTATGCAAGAGAGTACCCTTCTTTACCACAGTAATTAGAAGCCCAATCTCACTTCAGCACCAGTGGGTTTTTCACAATTTCATTGAAGTGCGCCCTCACTCTGCAGTAATAGACACTTTTTTTTTACATGTGTATTGTACATACCAAATGGCTCAGATATATTTGTATGTTAAACTGATGGTAAAAATGAGTATACAAAGGGAGGAAAATATTGTGCAGATTTTTTAAGTGTAAAAGCAAAAACAATGAAATATTTACACTGAAGAAAAGTAATACAAATGGGTGATATTTCATGCAAATACGGTACATGTATAAGATTTCTTTTCCATGTGAAAAACAATAACTTAGATGAGATTTTGGGGGATTTCTTTTTTGGTTTTCTACTTGGAAATGAACCATTTACTTGTATTCAGTGTACATACATCACAGTCCATGCAGCATTTTCCTCACCCAATTCAATGTTGGTTTGGACTTTAAACGGTGGCGTGTCCGCCCTTCCCCACCTTTGAACGGGGGGGGGGGGGGGGTTGAAGGCAAATAGTATAGATTTACAATCAAGTGATGTGGTATTTCTCTAAGCAAGGAACTATGCACATAGGTTGTGTACATTGTTTACAGATCATCTTTGTTTGTTTTCGCCTGCCTAATTTTCGGTTACTGCAAACAATGCAGTCGCGTTTCTTTCCATTGGGGGTTTTGCCAGGATAGTGCTGTTGCCCTGTCAACTCAATAGGAATATGGTATCTCAACTGACTTGTTGCGTTACGTTCCCAACCCAACACCAAGCCCTGTACAATCCCTATACGAAAATCAAGGTTACTGACATTTTTGTTCCCTGCTATGCTGGTGAATATTACTCTGCTATTGACAATACAGATATTCAGCATATGGAAACAAACTCTTTTCCACCATTTCAAGCTTCTGTGTGTATGATTGTAGTACTGAAAACATTGGTTGGCAAGATCAGTTCCACCCATGTTTTTGTTGTAATCTTCAATACAATTGGGCTTCATAACATCACAAAATCCACTTGTGCTCTTATTACACCGAATTTGCTTTTTGGACAAATCAGTGTTGCCTACATTAGTTAAAAGTATTACAGATTTTTTGTCTTGCCAAACGATACACAATTGCCCACCTTTCACCCAAAAAATGGGTCATCTCCTTTCTTCATTTTATGGTTTTTTGGGTTTGCGGCCTGGGGTATTCCCTGTGTAGTGTAACGAACAGTTCCACCAGGGATGCCAGTAGCTCTTTGCTCCAGCGCCGGAAAAAAATTCCCGCAAAGGAAGAGTGAATGTTTTTGCACACGGAAAGAAAAAATCCCTTGTTGTCTTTTGATTCAAGCCAAAGCCAATTTTTCAGATCCACACCTCTTCCTACCTTTCGGTAGCCAAGTTGAGTAAAATCAGTCAGTAAAATCAGTCAAAAATTCAGAAAATGTGGGCCGCGAAACACAATCTTTATGATCACGTTGCGATTACCATGTATACAATGCACCGTATACAACACACACACACTACACAGACCCACACGCACTGTTTCCAAAATGGCAGAGCAATATGGGCTAGTTTTAGTTCAAGACGTTGCTCGTTATCTTGCTACTATCGAATGCCCTTTGTCGGTGAAATGTCCGAGTGTATTACGCGATGGCATAAAAAAAGAAAAGGTAAGAACGTCTTGATAACCAAGACTAACGTAATCTGTAAAGGTGATTTTTTTTCCCGGCCAGATGAAAGACAGAACGCCGGATTTATTTGGGAAAAATATGAAAAAGCCGGAATTCCGGCAATAGCCGGAAAACTGGCATCCCTGTTCCACAACATCCGAATCCTAGTTTAGCAAGTTTAGCTACAAGAGCTGGGCTAGTATAGTAATTATCACAATATATTGCGTGTCCCTTATTCTCAAGTCCATGGACCAGATCAATGACGACTTTTCCTGCAACTGTTGGGTTTGGTGGATGGCAGTCTGATGACTTGAAATCTACGTCTGCATCATAAACAGTTTGGGTGTCGTCGGCTCCTGTGTACAGTTTCCAAACACACGTGTATCCTGTTTTGGACTCGTTCAGGGAGAAGGCTTTAATACCCCGTTTGATAGGTTTGTTAGGCATATACTGAACAAAACTTAAGCGTCCCTTGAATTTCAACATACTCTCGTCTGGAGACAGATTCTGCGCAGGGTTATACAGGTTGAGAAACTTCGGGACGAGGTCTTCTATCAAGGGCCGAACTTTGGAAAGTTTGTCCCGTTTAGCCAAGGCTCTACGAAGAATTTGGTTATTTGAGATGTGGAGGAACCGAAGAATTGAACTGAACCGATTACGGGACATGATCGACGGATAGAATGGGATGTGAAGAATTTCAGATGTCGACCAGTACATCTTGTACTGAGAGGATTTGTTTATGCCCATAGCAATGAGAAGTGCCACAAATGCCATCATTTCTGGAATGTTGGTTGGGTGCCAGGCAGCCAGGAGAATTGTTCATCAGGATTTGAGTCTATTGTTTGCTGCGCATAGCGATTAGTCTCGTCGACGAGCATATTCCACACAAGTTGACAAAAATACAGCTTGAAGATCTCTACTGCCGACAGTGTGGCAAAGTCGCCGGTGGGGCCAGAATTTCCAGTGAACTGCACAGTCCCACACTCGTAATGGTCTCGTCGTTCCCAACCAGATCGGAAATCTAACTTTCCTGTCGTCCTCCTTGATCTCGGTCGGCTGCAACAGAAAAACAAGGCAAAGGAGGATTAATCTCAGTCATACATTTGTAAATACAATATCTCAATGCTACTTTGCTGCATGTGCACACAGGCCACAGGGGGTCATGCGCAAAATGAATATTGTGCTGAGAAAAGAAATATGGCGGCTTCCATCCACTCTCCAAAACTCGTTGCCGATAAATTGTTGTTTTAATGTGGGATTGTGAAAGTGAATTTCCCCAACTTCTTGTGTTATACGACTTATAAGGGCCTTTCGAATACGAGGCTATTCTTTTGGAAGCGTGAGACAAAGAGTGCATTTTCAGCTTGTTGACGCTAATTAAATAGCACGACCGGCTATGGGTGGATGCTAAAATTTCTATGCTATATCTATACTTCAACTTGCTGTTTCAATGAACACAAATAGGCCTAGTATTACTGTATTACCCCAACAAACTACTAAAAATTGTACATTTTCACTTGAGTACTTTGTGCATGACTTTTTGGAGCCAGTCCAGGGGGTGGGGATTTGGTCAATCCTATTCAAGGGATCCATTTTCAAAATTTACATTCCTCATCTCCAACAGTTGTAAACCCCTTGAGCATATACAAAAAATGCATCCAATATTTACGCTATAGCCTAGGAAAATTATGTGAATTACATTAATTTGCATTGGGCCCGGAAGAGTAACGACTAACGTTAACTGTTAGTTATTCATTTTTACTGTGATTTAGGCCTACCTCTTGAACGAATTCCACTGGAAGTTGTACTTGTTCTAATGTACTTTCCTCATTCGTTTCTTCGTCATCTGATTCTGAGCCACTGTCTGCCAAAATCTCAGCCAAAATGCCACCATTTATGTCTGTTTCCATCATGATTGCAACTAAAAACTGACCGTTGTGGAAAGCTAGTGCCCATAGTGGACGCTGCACCGGGAAACCGCAAAAGGTGACGCGCTTTTCTCTTCATGAACTTTTATACACTTCATTCCTGTCAATAGAGGGCGCCAACCCCAAAAAACCACTCAAGCATTTTCAGGTGGTGAATTAAGTAGCCGTGGTCGTCAACGGCATGCCGATTCACGGCACCTTTTAGAGCCCTCGGGATCGAAGCGTATCACAACAAAGGCTCTTTTTAGAGCCCGTGGGATCGAAAGGGTTAAACACAATACAATACAATTTATTATGGACTATATGTATGCAAATCTCATGGTGACATGTACATGTATAAAGTTGTTTATCGATCTGTCTGGTACACATTGTAAAGAAATGGCATCGCATCGAAGGCTGGTTGGTAACGACAAGTGGGGCTGGGTTATGGTCGGTGCTGCGTTTTTCGCTAGTTTTATTTTTTATGGTAACGTGAAAGCACTCGGGGTGCTCCTTATTCCAGTGAGTGACTACTTTGAAAGCGATCTGTGGATTATCGGATCGATTGACGTACTGTACGCTATGTTGGGAAACATTTTGAGTAAGTATAGAGATACCACTGCAGAGCAAGATCTACTGGTCTTTAAAATGTAAAGATAAGGCCACAAAAAAAAATGTTGAGTTGCCCTCCAGTGAAAATATTTGAAGGGGTCGGTCGGTCGGGATTTTTTTTTTTTCTTTTTTTTTTCTCCTTGACTGTCATTTTAAGATTGAAATGCATTGGAACTGAAACCACATACCATGTTTTTCATTTGTATACCTATCAGCAAGGAATTTTGCTTCAGAATAAAAGTATCCCAAGCATTTTTGTTGTACTTTTCGCTGTGATTGACACAGCAAATTCATCCATATTGCGTGCAATGCTCAACGTGCAACATCTGAGTGGCCATTCGATTTGAAAACGTGTAGATCGAGTCGCAATCGTTGACACACGTACAGTGCGGGGAGCCAGTGCACAACGTGTGAGGGCCATTTGATTTGAAAACGCGTAGATTGAGCCTTGGGTACCGGTAAATTTACCGGTAAAAAAAGTGGAAAATTTCACAAATCAAACGTATTATGTTTTATACAAAGAAAATTGGTAAGTTTCATTAATAAATAGGCCTATGAATGACGGGGGAAAAAAAATAAAATAAAATAAATTAAAAAAACGACCCGAGATTTCAGCACTTTTGGGTCGGTCGGTGGAGGGCAACTCAACATCTTTTTTTTTTTGGCCTAAGGTAAATGATGAACTAAAATAATCGTCCAATAGGATGAATTCTGCCCTAGTTCCCAAGACTTTTCCGCGCGTAATATTTCTATCTGCAGTAAAGAATTGACGTTATATATTTGAATCACCGACAGATTCGAGGGCTTGGTAGTCTAGTGGTTAGAACTCTAGCCTTCAATCAAGGTGATAGCGAGTTCGAGACAACGTTTTGTCAGATTTTTTTCAACTTTGATTACAATATTCATTCCGTAGCAAAGCCTTTCCATTTGACTGATTCTTTCCTCTTGTTAATTGAGTGAACGTATAATTACTAGATTTTAGGGGACATTTCGCATCCGTGGTGTTGAGAAGAACAACCACAAATTATGATGAATGTAAGAATGGTAATGTATACAGTATGTCCCCAAAAAAGTGTCACTCTAACTATTTCTGAAAATATACCAAAACCACGAAATAAATTTTGGAACTTTCCAATTGCACAGATATTCTAATCCTTGGCCTAAACACCTGTGATTACATAAAACTCACAGGTGTTTAGGCCAAGGATTAGAGTATCTGTGCACTGAAAAGTTCCAAAATGTATTTCGGGGTTTTGGTATATTTTCAGAAATAGTTAGAGTGACACTTTTTTGGGGACATACTGTATATATATATACCGGTACCAGACTCGAACCCGCGACCTCTCGGATACCGTAAATCCGATTTTCTTTTTTGTCAACCCAAATTTAAGATGACATAAAGTATTTTGGAAATAAGTTGTTGTCTTCTGGAGACATAAATTCTATGCTGGAATGAATACAAACATTTATTAAAATCTGAATGCATTTTCACCACAAACACGATCAAATAAGCTGAAACGCATGGCTTTCACTTGTATGACTCCGATTCCGACTCGAGTCACATTTTTTTGCTGACTCGGACTTGGAATCGAGTCATGATTAACAATGACTCGGACTTGGGACTCGAGTCGATAGGCCTATTTGTTGCTCGGGCTTGACGGCAAAATGCCCAAATATTTAATATTTTAAAACATTAAAAAATTAAGAATATTCTTGAAAAATAGTGTTTTAAACAATGCGTACAGTTTTATAACATTGATGCCGTGCATCCTATTCCGTTGTAGTAATCTAATCGGAATCGCTTACGCAGCGGCCGAATGAAAAGTGTATCTTCCAGAAATTGATTACAATGAAACAATGTCCTAACAAAATGTAGTCACTTTTGCTATCTCTTACATTTTTTCACTTAACTTTATTTCCTGACGTAGGATTTTGTTTGTACTTTTGATTTTTTGAAGTGACTCGTGACTCGGAATCGACCTTTGTGACTCGGACTCAACCCATATGACTCGGGACTTGGGGGTTGAGGACTCGAGTACAAGTCTGTATTTTAGTGTATATGACTAGATGTTACGTAATTAAATGAATCATATACCACCGTTTTGTATTTGACACAGTTCCCATAATTGCAGCCCTCTCGCACCTCTTGGGCAGCCGTTTCGTCACCATCGCTGGTGCATTAATGGCCACCTTGGGACTTATTCTGGCTTCGCAGTCATCGAGTGTATTTCAACTGTCTGTTCTTACGGTTGGACTATCAGGTATCATCTATTATTGCAATCAATCGATACAAAATAAATTATGCTCAATACTTCATTCCTTTCAATAGCGTATGCCATGAATCAACTTGTAATCATTTACCAATTTTGCAATCCCGATGACAAAAAATCATGTTGCGTATAGCTCTGTTAAACCCTATTACGGTGCTGGAATTTTGTTGTTGCATCCTCAGGCCTCGGTATAGGGAACATAGTGCTCTCTACATATTTTCTCTAATCTTCAGCAGATTTCTATGAACCTTCAGATATCGGACTTGAACAAAATAATTTATCAAAATGTGGTAAACTCTTTCCATAGGTCAACGGTAGGCATCCACCACAGGGCCATGTTGATCCTCCATTATACAAAAGGAACTCATTAAGGAATTCACAAAGGAATTTACAAGGAATACTCAGTATGTTGCTAAATGTGTTTTGCGCGATGACAGACCAACATGGCGTCCAGTGGCTTTAAATGGAAAGCCCATGATATCCAGTCACCATAATTATAGTAGAGATCAGTGGTTTACTGGAAAGCATAGGCGTTTTTCAAAATGAACGTGCTTGCCTAAATCCCATCCACAAAATCGATTGTTAGATTTTAATGATATCTCAATAAAAAAACAATGAAAAATTGTTATAAGACAGCTTTAAATTAATCAAACATATGTCATTTTCTACAGGCATTGGATCAGCATTATGTGCTTTCACAACGCGTGCTGTAATGTCATCATATTTTAAGGAAAAGTATGCATTAGCTATTGCAATAACGAACTTAGGCATTTCCTCGGGGTTCATGGTGTTCGGTCCCGTTACACAAATCATTTTGGATACCTACGGCTGGAGAGGAACCATGCTGTTACTGGGAGGATTCAACTTCCATCTTATACTGTGTGGTGCATTAATGAGAAATAAACCATCCCCATCTGTTGAGAGTCCATATGAAGAGGTATCACTTAGTGACGAGGAAGACCAATGTGGTCTTAGTAGTGAGGAGGAAAGTCATACTGAATGTGGCGACAGTAAATCAAATCAAGATAGTTGTGAAGGAACATCGAAAAGCGGCTGTTGCCAGCGTCTAATAACGGCAATGGATTTTGCAGCGCTAACAAATGTGAGGTTCGTTCTACTCACTATGGGGAAAAGCGCTTGTTTATTTAGCTATGGTGGTTGGTTGCGTGTACATGGTGCCACACGGTCAATTCCAAGGACTGAATGAAGTTGAGGCGTCATATTTACCTACAGCAAATGGACTGGGATCCAGTCTCGGTATGGTGCTGTCACCCTACTTGAGCAGATTTGTATTCAAATAACCATGTCTGTTTGGGCATGTTTAGGGGGTGCAATCGTGGGCGCTTCCTTTCTTGCATATGCTTTTATTAAACCGTTTGGTGGGCAGATGGTGATTATGTGTTTGAATGGAGTGGGCATCGGTGTGTTGTATACAGCTGTTGACGCCATGATAAGATTCGTCTCAACAACCGATGACCGGTTCGTTAATATACTGGGGTGGTACACTCTCTTTCCCGCCATAACTGGACTTGTTGGTGGATTTTTCACAGGTTTGTAGCAATGTCAGTTTCTTTTTCTTTATTTCGAGTTTTCTGACTGTAATAATTAACTTGAATGTGCAGATCCTATAACAAAATACTGGAATATCAGGGAATATCATTTACGCATAAGACTTTCTATATTGTAAATGCTGACAACATAGTTAAGCCCCGCCCATCATATAGTAACTGCCTAGTAACCGTGGCACACGTGAGTAGTATATGTGGCGTATTATGTACCCGGTTTGTGGTGGCGCAGTGTGCAATTTGTGTGCAGTGATTTTGTGCAGTTTGTAATGGCAAGATCCACCACGATCCACAGTGCAATGAGCAATGTGGTGGAGTTTTGCACTTTGTGGTGGAGATTGCACTTTGTGGAGGAGGAGCACCATAATTTTTTTTTTGCTTGGCCACAATATTTTTCTTCTTCCATTTTTTTAATTGTTTTTATTTTTATTTTTATTTTTATTTTTTTTATTTTATTTTTATGACGTCATTGTGGCCAAGCAAAAAAAAAATTATGGTGCTCCTCCTCCACAAAGTGCAATCTCCACCACAAAGTGCAAAACTCCACCACATTGCTCATTGCACTGTGGATCGTGGTGGATCTTGCCATTACAAACTGCACAAAATCACTGCACACAAATTGCACACTGCGCCACCACAAACCGGGTACATAATACGCCACACATACTACAATTCCCTCCTCAACACAAAACTGCACAGGGGTCAAGATGCTGTATACGTGATTGAATTTTTTTTATGACGTCATGCAAGTGGTTCTTAAAATAGAAATCCACCACATAAGATGCTGCATACATATTGGCATACATGTCTGGGCGCGCGCGTGACTCCCTCCACACAAAACTGCACACAAAATACTTACTCCCTCCTCACAAACCGTTTGTGTGGTGGAGAATACATAATACATATATATACATATACATATATATATACATATATATATATCCTCCTCAATGCAAGATTCCCTGGCGCGCGCGTTTTGTGTGGTGGAGGGAGTAGTGCGCAAGCGCAGCATGCATATTGATATTCGTCTGTCTTGGTCGTTTCTCATCAAATTGGAAATGTGCCAAATTGGAGCGTATAAGACATGTAGTGTCTTAAAATAGAATGGACACATATGAGCCGATGTTATTGCTTAGATTTAAAATGAAGCTATTCATGTATGATTTGTTAAATATAATTTTAACACCAACAACAATCTTTGACATCAATATATTTACAGATGGTTTTTTATATTGGTTTTAAAACTCATTGACTCATTGAGTCTACTCATTGAGTCTTTACTCATTGAATCTTTACTCATTGAGTCATTGAGTCATTGAGTCTACTCAATGACTCAATGAGTCTACTCATTGAGTCTTTACTCATTGAATCTTTACTCATTGAGTCATTGAGTCTACTCAATGACTCATTGAGTCTACTCATTGAGTCTTTACTCATTGAATCTTTACTCATTGAGTCATTGAGTCTACTCAATGACTCAATGAGTCTACTCATCTTTACTCATTGAGTCATTGAGTCTACTCATTGACTCATTGAGTCTACTCCTTGAGTCTTTACTCATTGAATCTTTACTCATTGAGTCATTGAGTCTACTCAATGACTCAATGAGTCTACTCATTGAGTCTTTACTCATTGAATCTTTACTCATTGAGTCTACTCACTGACTCAATGAGTCTACTCATCTTTACTCATTGAGTCATTGAGTTTACTCATTGACTCATTGAGTCTACTCATTGAGTCTTTACTCATTGAATCTTTACTCATTGAGTCATTGAGTCGACTCAATGACTCAATGAGTCTACTCATTGAGTCTTTAGGCAGTGTCTCTTTACTCATTGAGTCATTGTGTCTACTCAATGACTCATTGAGTCTACTCATTGAGTCTTTACTCATTGAATCTTTACTCATTGAGTCATTGAGTCTACTCAATGACTCAATGAGTCTACTCATCTTTACTCATTGAGTCATTGAGTCTACTCATTGACTCATTGAGTCTACTCATTGAGTCTTTACTCATTGAATCTTTACTCATTGAGTCACTGAGTCTACTCAATGACTCAATGAGTCTACTCATTGAGTCTTTACTCATTGAATCTTTACTCATTGAGTCATTGAGTCTACTCAATGACTCAATGAGTTCACTCATCTGTACTCATTGAGTCATTGAGTCTCACTCATTGACTCATTGAGTCTACTCATTGAGTCTTTACTCATTGAATCTTTCCTCCTTGAGTCATTGAGGCGACTCAATGACTCAATGGGTCTACTCATTGAGTCTTTACTCATTGAATCTTTACTCATTGAGTCATTGAGTCTACTCAATGACTCAATGAGTAAAGATTACTCATTGAGTCTTTACTCATTTATAGGCCTATATATAAACTATTTCTTCCGTTTCTTGTCAATCGAAGATTAAGCATCAGAGATTCAACATGAATGTTATTTCTGCTGTCAAACCCCATGCTTGCCACCAGTGCGGCAAAAGCTTTGAACGGATGTATAACCTACGGAGGCATGCAGAACATGTACATAATGAAGAGAAATCTAAAATGAATGAAGTTGACGATGATTCTGAAATTAAAGCTATCCAAGCTGACAATTCTGACGTCGATAATTCTGAACCCGATTTTAAAAAGCATAGATTTGAAGATTCGGAAATAGAAACTTGTGAAACAGAATCTACCCAGGATGAAGACGAAGATTTCGAGGAAGATGATTCAGAATCCGATACGGAGGTGGAAGATGATTCAGAATCCGATACCGAGGTGGAAGATGATTCAGAATCCGATACCGAGGTGGAAGATGATTCAGAATCCGATACGGAGGTTGAATATGACGAATCATCGGAAGACGATGAGTCTAGTTCTGAATTGGAAGACAATGCCACTTTTCGAGACTGGTTGGAAGAGGCTAAAGAGGCAACAGAAGAGATGTGGTGTGAAAAATATGAAAAGTACGTCAACGGGGTATGGAGTGAAGATCAAGCCAAAGAAAAAGCCAATAGGAAAACCCTTTGGGTAGTCAAGCGAATCTTTTCAACAAATACAAGGATTTTTGTCAAGTTACCTACATCTGAAAGATAATGACACTCATCAGGATATTGCGGAAGATCTCGAAGAAAAAGTAAATAAAGGCATGGAAGTAAACAAAGCTCTGAACAGAGTAATGCCCTAAACTCCATACCAAATTTGACGGACTACTTCAACTAAATGAGGATGAAGAGAACGAGGAAGATTGATGATGAAAGACCAGATGTTTTCAGAAAGACTACCGTAATAAAATTTAAAAAATAATAATAATAATAATAATACTTAATGTTTTCAGTTTATCAAATTGTTATTATTATTATTATTATTATTATTATTATTATTATTATTATTATTATTATTATTATTATTATTATTATTATTATTATTATTATTATTATTATTATTATTATTATTATTATTATTATTATTATTATTATTATTATTATTATTATTATTATTATTATTATTATTATTTTTTTTTTAGAAAATCGGGCGATGCAACTTTATTTATTTCATACTAGTTATTATTTTTCCTTTTTTGGAACAATTATCATTAAGTGCTGATCTGGCAAATGAAAACAAGTGTACTTGTATTTCACATAATGTGCGTAATTTCAGTAACTTTGTACTTGCAAGGCCTAACCAGTTGTTTTTATTTATTATTTTGTATTATTATTATTATTTTTTTTTTTAAAACATACAGTTTCTGTCAAAATAAAATAAAGACATAAATAATTGTAAATAAATTGTCAATATTTTTCAACATTACCTTTTAATTTCATTAAACCAACCGAATTGATGGAGTAATACATGTACATTGTAACTTTTGATAAATGTTCCAACATTGAGAAGTTGAATAAAGCAGCCAAGAGCTGAGGTCATGAAAACAAGAAAAGTTTCCTCGTATTATTTTTATTACAGTGTATTAGAGATTTTGCGTTGAATCAGGATGTTCGATTTCAAAATTATCCAAACCATATATTTAAGAAGCAAATATGTAGCATTGAGACAACCGTATCCACATTTATATATTTTTAATTTTTCTCAAAATCACAAGGTAAGCATTGTATTTATATATTTTTTGGTTTCCATCAAAATCAAGGGGTAAGCATTGTATTTATTACTTTTTGGTTTCCATCAAAATGAGTAAAGATTCAATGAGTAAAGACTCAATGAGTAGACTCATTGAGTCATTGAGTAGACTCAATGACTCAATGAGTAAGATTCAATGAGTAAAGACTCAATGAGTAGACTCAATGAGTCAATGAGTAGACTCAATGAGTAAAGATGAGAGACTCATTGAGTCATTGAGTGAACTCAATGACTCAATGAGTAAGATTCAATGAGTAAAGACTCAATGAGTAGACTCAATGAGTCATTGAGTGACTCAATGACTCAATGAGTAAAGATTCAATGGGTAAAGACTCAATGAGTAGACTCATTGAGTCATTGAGTCATTGAGTAGACTCAATGACTCAATGAGTAAAGATTCAATGAGTAAAGACTCAATGAGTAGACTCAATGAGTCAATGAGTTTTAAAACCAATATAAAAAACCATCTGTAAATATATTGATGTCAAAGATTGTTGTTGGTGTTAAAATTATATTTAACAAATCATACTTGAATAGCTTCATTTTAAATCTAAGCAATAACATCGGCTCATATGTGTCCATTCTATTTTAAGACACTACATGTCTTATACGCTCCAATTTGGCACATTTCCAATTTGGCACATTTCCAATTTGATGAGAAACGACCAAGACAGACGAATATCAATATGCATGCTGCGCTTGCGCACTACTCCCTCCACCACACAAAACGCGCGCGCCAGGGAATCTTGCATTGAGGAGGATATATATATATATATATATATATGTATATGTATATATATGTATTATGTATTCTCCACCACACAAACGGTTTGTGAGGAGGGAGTAAGTATTTTGTGTGCAGTTTTGTGTGGAGGGAGTCACGCGCGCGCCCAGACATGTATGCCAATATGTATGCAGCATCTTATGTGGTGGATTTCTATTTTAAGAACCACTTGCATGACGTCATAAAAAAAATTCAATCACGTATACAGCATCTTGACCCCTGTGCAGTTTTGTGTTGAGGAGGGAATTGTAGTATAAAATAAAAAAAATAAAATAAAAAAAATAAAAATAAAAATAAAAATAAAAACAATTAAAAAAATGGAAGAAGAAAAATATTGTGGCCAAGCAAAAAAAAATTATGGTGCTCCTCCTCCACAAAGTGCAATCTCCACCACAAAGTGCAAAACTCCACCACATTGCTCATTGCACTGTGGATCGTGGTGGATCTTGCCATTACAAACTGCACAAAATCACTGCACACAAATTGCACACTGCGCCACCACAAACCGGGTACATAATACGCCACATATACTACTCACGTGGGTGCCGACTGGCCTCCTTGCGCGACAGCGCGCGTACAGCTAAGATTTTAACATGTGGTACATTTGGAAGCGTATAATTGCGGCTGTGATTGGTCAATACGTAATGGGGCGGGGCGTAATAGCCCGGTCCACAACCGGTTATAAATGACTGTTTCAAAAAACTTGATGATGGTGATGGTTCCAAACATCCAAAGATTATTATGTCATTTTTGTGAAATTGTACTACTTTTTTTAATGGACCACGACGTGATCCATTTTCCACGTTAGAATAAATGCAAAACAATAGGAATGTCTTTTCGCTATTTTCTCGTTAATGACACACTGGAATGAGGTGAAACGCAGTAGTAGGTAAACATGAGTCCTGGGCCAACACCCCAGGACTCCTATTTCCCTACTACTAGATATCATTGACCTCTAGAGGTGAAAGGTCAAAGGTCAATTACCTTAAGGTCATATAGAGGTCAAATGTCAAAGGTCAATGCCCTTAAGGTAAAGTCCGAGGCCACTTAATTAAAAATGATTTTTTTTTAAATTTTGATGACGTCACACACACACACACAAATAGAGGTCAAAGGTCATTGACCTTAATGTCAAATAGTAGTTTGAGGCCACCTACCATATATGGATTGATGACGTCACACATACACGCAATATAGAGGTCAAATGTCAAAGTTCAAATAGAGGTCAAAAGAGGTTAAAAACGTATTTGGCACGCCGCGCGATCATGAGAGTTTTTTAAATTAGACAAAAAACTTTAAAAAGATATTGAAAATCGGAGTTAAAAAAATGAAATAAAGAATCGATATTATGTAGATTTATTGTAGAAGAGAGGATGAATAACTATTTATTTACGCGAGCATTACCCGCATTGAAGAATTACGTTAGACGGATTTTACCAATGTCGGGAATTAATAATTTGGGTGT
This sequence comes from Zoroaster sp. YZ-2022, assembly GCA_029582265.1. NCBI lineage: Eukaryota > Metazoa > Echinodermata > Asteroidea > Forcipulatida > Zoroasteridae > Zoroaster > Zoroaster sp. YZ-2022. The sequence goes on along the minus strand of CM055829.1, from coordinate 37,427,612 downwards.
ATAAGACTGGATACGAGAAACATTTACGAGTTTCTCGAGTTTAGTAAGGAGACTAGGATCGAGAGTTTTACCGGCAGAAAGAGAAAATATAGCATTACCGGAACAAGGAGAAAACGTACCGATAGAAGAAAAAATATAGCTTTACCGGAAGAAGAGTTGAGTTTTGATAGACGATACATCGACGGTGGAAAATATTTGCGTCAACGAACTATGACCGTACCGCGGTCATAGCAAAGAAAAAGATGTAATCGTATTTTTGAACGCCGTCAAGTTAAAGATTGTAGAAAAGTTGTCTTTAGACTTGCGAGAATTTAGAGGTATAAAGTTTATGATTTATTTGACGGTTCAATTACATAAAGAGCAATTAGACGGTACGATGGATTATGTGCGTCCGTCGTTTCATAATAAACGCAGCATCGGTTTACTACCCGGGCACGATGTTGACGATATACAAGAAAAATTAGTCGCAGCCTTTTGCGGAAATTAACGAGGCTATAGATAAGTGGACGCACAACGGTTCTGGATTTATAATAGATCGTATTGAAACGATGAGAATAACCATCGCGAAATATCAACCTTTGAGAGGCGGTTCTTATATCGAGCTACCCGACTACATAAAGAACAAAAGCGTGCATCAACGTAAAAACAAAGACGATAATTGTTTGCGGTGGGCGCTTCGTTCCGCTCTTTTTCCAGTAAACAATCATTCGTATAGAACGTCGCGCTATCCGACGGAAGACGATTTAAATGTTCGTGGTATCGATGCTCCAACTCCGATCGATCAAATTAAAAAAGTAGAACAACAAAACAACTTGGCACTAAAACGTTTTCGGTTATGAATCAAATTCGTTCGTAGTTTACCAGCTCAGCGAGCAAGTTATGGATATAGATCGTATTAATTTATTATTAATTCACGAAAAAGACAAATCGCACTACGTTTGGATCAAGGATTTTAACCGTTTACTTTACGATCAAATAAACTATAATGGGCGTAAACATTTTTGTACGAGATGTTTACACGGTTATACAACTGAAGCTTTGTTACAAAATTGGCTACAGACCAACGGCGATCGTCATGCCAGAAGAGGGTAAAAATGAACTACGTTTTCAAAACTTTCATAAAATGATGAAAGCTCCTTTCGTTATATAGGCCTACGCGGATTTTGAATGTATACTTTTAAAGACTAAAGATGAAGCGAGTATAAGAAATACTGAAAAAAGCAAAAGCACATTCCATGCGGTTATTCGTACGTAATCGTTCGATGTGACGGACAAACTTTTCCCCGTTGTATAGGGGCAAAAGATGCTGCCAAACACTTTTTAGATGCGATTATAGAAAAAAAAATTAGATTATCGACTCGTTAGAAAACTCTAAAGAAATGTTTAAAGACCCTGAAAATATGTTTATAGACCCTGAAAATATGTTTATGACGAATTCGGATAAAGAAAACTATGAAAAGCTTAGCGCGTGTTGGATTTGCGAAAAGAATTTTACAAAGACGACAAAGTACGCGATCATTGTCACGTGACTGAAAATATCGAGGCGCGGCGCACAAAGATTGTAACTTGCAACTGAAACTAGAACCGAAGAAAATGTTTATTCCGGTCGTACTTCACAATTTGCGAGGATACGACTCTCATCTCATCATGCAAGCCGCGAGTCGAGTCGAAGGAACATTAAACTGTATTCAAACGACATGGAAAAGTACATTTTTTCAATCGGAAAACTGCGTTTTATCGACAGCTTTCAATTTTACAGGCTTTCGCTCGATAAACTCGTAAAATCAAACGATGAAGATTCTTTTCGCATTACTAAAGAGTTTGAATCAAATTTAGAAAATTAAAGCTACTTTTAGAGAAAGGTGTTTATCCCTACGATTACATGGATAGTTTCGAACGGTTTGAAGAAACGAGTCTTCCTCCGAAAGAAGCTTTTTATAGTAGTTTAAACGACAAACACATTACGGACGAACAATACGAGCACGCTAAAAATGTTTGGATTATATTTGGATGTAAAACTCTAGGAGATTATCATGATTTATACGTGCGCACGGATACTTTGTTATTGGCGGACGTGTTGAAAATTTTCGTAGAACTTGCATGAAACACTACAAATTGGATCCGGCTCATTATTACACGGGTCCTAGCTTGAGCTGGGACGCTTTGTTAAAACATTCGAACGTACGTTTAGAATTGTTGACCGATATCGACATGCATTTATTTATAGAAAAAGGCATTAGGGGAGGTATATCGATGGTAAGTCAGAGATACGCTAAAGCAAACAATTCACAACTCGAAAATTACGATTCATCAAAACCTACGAATTACATCTTATATTTAGACGCGAATAATTTATACGGTTGGGCGATGAGTCAATACCTTCCGATTGGAAAATTTAAATGGTTAACCGAAGATGAAATTAATTTTACTCGATATAAAATCAATTTTCGTTAGAATCGAGCAAAGGCTACATTTTAGAAGTGGATTTAGAATATCCTAAAGAATTACACGATTCTCACAACGGTTATCCGCTCGCGCCAGAATCACTAACGATTCCAAAAGAATGGATGTCGCCGTATCAGCTGGAGCTATTGGGTGACAAACCCGCACCAAACGTAAAAAAATTAGTTCCAAATTTGAATAACAAAACAAAGTACGTGCTTGATTATCGCAATTTACAATTGTATTTACAACTCGGTATGAAACTGACTAAAATTCATCGCGTTTAGAATTTGATCAGTCGCCGTGGATGAAATCGTACATCGAATTAAACACCCAACTCAGAAAAATGCCAAGTCAGATTTTGAAAAAGATTTGTACAAACTCATGAATAATGCGGTATTTGGAAAAACGATGGAAAATTTACGAAATCGAGTTAACGTGAATCTCATGAGATTAAATGATAAAAAGACGAAGAACGCATCCGTAAAGCAATCGCGAAGCCAACATTCGCCAAAGCTAAAGTTTTCGATAACAATTTGGGGGCGATTCACACGCATAAACTAAAACTAAAACTCGACCGCCCGGTATACGTCGGAATGGTTATTTTGGATTTATCTAAAGCTTACATGTACGATTTTTATTACAATCATCTAAAAAGCAAGTACGGCGATAAGTGTAATCTACTTTACACGGATACGGATAGCTTGTTGGTCGAGATTCAAACGAGAGATGTTTATAAAGACATGTCAGAAAACAAAGATCTTTACGATTTCAGTGCAATTATTTAAAAACCAATGATCTTTATTCTGAAAAGAATAAAAAAGTCATCGGTAAATTTAAAGACGAGACGGCTGGAATTCCAATCTTTGAATTTGTCGGTTTAAGACCAAAAATGTACTCGATGCTTTTATCGAATGAGGGTGAAATAAAAAAAAAAGCCAAGGGCGTTAAAAAACAAGTTTTGGAAAATGTAATTAAATACTCGCAATTTAAACAAGTTTTATTTCAAAATAAAACGCTTTATCATTTTATGAATTTTATTAGAAATGAGTTGTAACGCGCGCCTGAAATGCTGCGACGTTCCTAAGTATAGAAAGGTAGTTTGCCTAGACCAATCCAATGACAAGGTAAGAAAGAAAGAAAATCAAGCTTGACAATCGATTTATCTTTAATTAAATTTAATTAATATTTAATTCCAAATTAACAAACTAAAACATTAAACTAGTATTTTTGGGATATAGATATCTATAATTAAATTAAGGAAGAATAACAAATTAGGTTATCAATTATTCATCGATTATATGTCTTCAAATTCATAATATTATCTTTGTGTACACAATGAAAGTTTTAAATAAATAAATTTGCTTTTAAACGGTCTTACAGCTCTGGACTTGACTGTCCTCTTTGAATCTCACGGTGGTTTTATTTGGATAAACAAAATGTTTGACATCAAGCAATTCCAAATAAATTTACCACCCAAACTAATTGATAATTTGTCTACCCAAAATTTACGTTTACTGTACCACTTTTATATAAATATGGCCTTTTAAATATGGCCTCTCAAATTGGCCCTCAAATCGGCCACAAATCACACTTCTGACCCTATATATATATATATATAAGTAAAGTACGCTGGTCAGTAAAAAAAATGAACCGCGAAGGGCCCACCACAATTATATCTTGTAATCCTGTGTTGCATCCCGGTTCTATCCCGTGTGTACGAAGTAGCTTATGGTGCTGACTTCTCTACTTTCTCGCGTTGATTTACATCGGTCGTCGGGCTAACGGAATGGAGAGCCAATCAGGGTGGTGGTTGTTATGCCCTCTCGCACTCTGGTCCAGCATATGAGCCACCTGGAAAATTGTTACAATTTCCAAATTATACACTCAGATTTAAAATTAAATTACTTAAACGTTATCTGCAACAGTGGCCATAGCTTTGCGCTCGAATCATTTCAATGTTTAAATACGGTGATTTAAGGCCATTTCAAATAATTTATTGTTAATTTTATGATTAAAAGGTAAGATTTTGATGTTCTTTTCTATGTTTATGTAAAAAGTACATTCAACATTTAAAATATTGAAATATAGATTATAATTGCATGCCACCATGACTAAAAGAGTTTCGAAAAGACAGTATAATAAGGATACATGTTCTGTATATTAGTAACTGGAGAGGATCAGAGTGGTTGAAAAAAAAAAAAAGTGTACGTGTAGGTAAGTGAAAGACATTGTGTACAATAAACAGTTGCATTGATTATTTCCAATAATTATCTGCAGATCCATCCCATAGCAGATGCAACGTTCCATCCATACAAAAATCCCGTTGAATGTACAGCACAATTTGTGAAATTTCCACCGTAAAATTTAGGGTGCTTTACCTGGCAGTGTAGTAACTGTATAAAAACGGTAAAAAGTATTAAAAATTACGGTTACCAAAATACGTTACCCGTAGTATTTAACAGACTTTTCACCGTAAAAATAATGCTTTAACGTAAAATACAGTACGGTCCACACGTAGAAAATACGGTAGAAAGGCCGGCAACTCGCTGCACGACTTTCGACCGTAAATTTTACGGGTAACATTTTACAGTGTAACAAACCTGGCTAACGGTGACGTCATTTCTATTATATTATTTAACATAGGTATCTTGCCCCTTACTCTTAAAATAAAACATATCTAGCTTATGCTAAAACCCTTTGAAAGTAAGCATGTCTCTATAAAATATCAACAAATCAGGGCTTCTATAACTTGTAAAACTCAAGTAACAGTGGTATACAAATAGTAATTAGTCTATTATATATACTGACCTTAGACACAGTCCTTACATTATCACTCATAAAATTAATCATAAACTTCACTATATATTACATTATCAAATGCAGTTATATATCATCAAAATATTACTACTTACGGTTTTCAGGGCTTAACTTGGCCTAAAATCATAACTGAAAATGTAAGCAAAGCAGCGCTTCGTTTGACATTTCCCAAGCAACTGTATCACTTCAGTGAAAATCTTTTTACTTTCAAATTCTGCTGTTGATGCACCTCTAGCCAATCATACGCTCGGAAAACACATACGTCACAACAAACAATCAACATTCACTTTCACCATGGCTCTTTAAACTAGATCAACAATTTGGATGAACACGTAATCGTTTGTACACACGTCTTTATTAATGAAAATAGACTTGTTACCAGTCTGACTAAAGGATTATTTATAAGGGGACATCAGTTGTTACATGAGTATCATCGATTATACACGATACGCGTTAAAAAAATCTCCTTATCTCCTTTAGATACAAAGAGATATATTTTACCGGGTGGAATTAAAACTCTAGCTTACGGCTATTATAAAATACACTCAATCTGAAATAATTTATACCGTTGAAATGATTGGGATCCACTACTTTTTTATATTAGGTACTTACTTATCTCGATTACTTGCTTGAGGTATAACAAGGTTATTAAAAAGCTACTCATATGCAACCAACGAGGTCTCTAGCACAAATCGGCTCACAGTCTATACAGTAGGCTGATATTACAGTGTATGTGACCATAGAGAAAGGACCTTTCTCTATGATGTGACAACCCCATAGGAGTGGGGTTTGTAAAGAAAAAGTTAAGCAAGTTAATCACCCTTCAATTCGCACCTTCACCCAAGGTTTGTTTGAAGGCGAATTAGTTTGAATCTCGCTTGGTAGCCAACACAGCGTGAGGTCACTGCCTGTAATACAATGCAATACATGTGTGTGTGAGTTTGTTTGTGTATAAGAGTGTGCAGTGTATTATGAGTCATGTGCATGCGTTATTCAACAATTACAAAGAATCATTCAATCTCGCTATCCGAGCATTCTATCGCGGTTTAGCTGTATTCAAATTAAAAGTATGGCATTGATCATTCAATTTCGTCTGAACAGGAGCAAAGGTTGATCGAGCATTCAATTCCATTAATGGGCAAACATATTCCAAATTTTTTCTAGTCATATTTTTAAGACATTCCTGCATATCCATATACCTATATAAGCCTGGGCTCTCTCAGCGTAATCATATCAAACATCTCCAATCAGTGTGTGCACACCTTTATATCTCTCTCTTAATTAAGTGTTCAGACATAAAGATGGCGGCCCGTCGACAGTACAGTAGGGTACAAAATATGGATAGGGAGAGATTGATCGACGCATTCGAGAATAACAACGCCGACTATCTAGAGCTAGCAGATACTCTGGGAGTCAAAAGAGCGACTGCAAGGTCCATCGTTGCCAATTATGTTCGCACTGGTCGCCGTCAAAGTCTGCCCAAAGGAGGAGCTCATAACACCAAGATGGACGAGGAAATGAGGGACGAGGAAATGAGGAACGAGCTACAGCGCCTGCTAGACTTGAACCCCCTTCTAACTCTAAAGCAAATGAAAGAAGACCTGGAGCATGCCCTGCCTGAGAAGCCGCATGTTTCTCCCAGCACCATTGCTCGAGCGTTGGATGGCATGTTGATTACCCTGAAGCTAGCAGAAGACGTGCCTGAAGTGAACTCCCTCGCGTATTTGACATGCGCGTCGAGTACGCCCAGTGGTTTCTCCAACATGGTGTGTTGGCCCTGTGTCTTCTTCATCGACGAGACAGGCTACAATATCTGGACGAGACGTTCGTTCGACGAGGCCCTTCGTGGAGTCCCAGCCAGAAGAGTGGTCCATGGGCAACGTGGTCGCAATTGCAATGTAACCTTTGCAGTTTCTGGTGAGATAGGACTGGTCCATCATCGCATTGCGTTTGAAACCGTCACAAGAGAGGGTTTGAGGGGTTTCCTGGCGGAAACAGCACGCAGAGTGCCAGAATATGTTTCCCAGGATGAGCCGATCTTTTGGTCTACGATAACGCCCGCCCACACGTGAACGCAGAGCTACCACCAGATGCCCCTCCCTGATCCAGTTAAAGCGACTCCCTTCCTACTCCCCCATTCCTAAACATGACTGAAATGGCTCACTCTGCCTTCAAAGCCGGAGTCAAGAGAGATCTAGCCCTTCCAGAATGGCAACAAAGAGTAGGGATCTGACAAGCCGCGCAAGAAGCAGGAATGAACATGCAGGATTGAGATGTGATCGTTCTGATGGAAGTGGCCCAAGAAAACATTGGACAAATTACCCGAGAGAAGTGTTCCGGTGGTATAACAATTGCCAAACATACATGCCACGATGTCTTGCACGTCAAGAGATTGATGGATAATTCAGCTTACAAAACCAGAGCGAACAAGAGGCAGTAAACAAACGTCAAAGGGTTAAAAACATGTCAGCATAAAAGATGCCCCCTAAAGATTTGTTAACACTTAAAATCAAGTAGAAAAGATCAACAGTTAAAAGAAAACCCCGTCCTTTTCGTTTCATTATTTCGTGAGATCGTTATACACATGTCTGTTTGATAGAAAATGTTTAAGACACACATTTTGAACCTAAGCAAAACTGGTAACTTTATCCATCAATTTTTTTTAATTTGAATGGCCAAACGATGAAAACGATTACACATAAACGAAAAAGAAAAGAAAAGTATGGTAAATATGTCACATGCTCACCAACAGTCGTGAATTTGAATGAATTAACCGTCAAAAGATAGCAATCATTTAATTTAAGAATGCTGCGTATTAAGTATTTGTGCCCCAAAACGAAATAGAATGCCCAAAACTAAAATGAACGCTCCGGAAAATAAAAAGGAGTGCCAGAAAATCTAAATTGGATGCCCAGCAATTAAAAAGAAACCCAAATTTGATCGGATATGCAAAGATCAGGCGAAATAGAATGACTGATAATGAAAATGATCATAAAATTCGCAAATTCGCTGGAAAACCTATATTTTTTTTTTAAAGAAGGGGCTGGGAAAAGAGCAAAATCTGAGCCCAAGTCTTGTCTACAGAGGAGTTCGGCAAGGAGTAGGGCAGTGGTACAGGGGATGGGGACTCAGGAGACTCAAGCTCCCTCCAAAAAAGTTTTCCATTTATTCCACTCACTAATATTTTATTTTGCGGTATACGTGCATGGGCTTGAAGGCCACCAGTATATATAACAATGCATTTTTAGACATTCCCCCCCTGCCATGGTGCACCCTGATCAGGAGCAGCTTTACTTTTTATTTTCATTTTCTGTTGTCCGTTTCTCTGTTGAGGTCGTTGACTGTCGTTGAGGTTACTGTAAATGTTTTTAAAAATTTAAACACGCCCGCATTATAATCAACTCCTTTCCAGTTTGTAACACAATGGCCCAGGATCGGGTTTTAATTTACAAAGATTATGCGACACTGTTTTAGCAAACACCGATTGGATAATATTGGGATTTGGTTTTGCCGCCAAAATCGTGTTTGAGAAAAATTTAGCTCCGCCCGGAATGATCACAAACTTTACGTCCGCGCACTGAAAATATTTAAATATAGAAATCTTGCAGTGACGGAAACAATTAGCTCAAGTTCTTTACATCAAGAGGAGGAAATTATATGGAAGGTAAAACCCTTACGAGTCTGAATCATGTCATAATGTCTTTTTATGACTAGAAACCACCAGGAAAAACATTTAATATGTGCCGTAGGTTCACTGACGAGCACGATTAGGGTATACAGCCGCGCCAGCGGTTATGGTTTGGGTCCGCCATGTCTCTCCCCCATATTGGTATTTAAAAAAAAAAATTTGAGAATAAAATCCTGGGTGCGCCACTGCGTTCTATACCTATATCCGTAAAAACCCCGAGACTCGTCGAGTATAAATATAACCCAAGGAGCTCAGTCTCGGGATTGTGAAATGTAAGCGACCGTATACGTCGAGGATGATCTCAAAAGCCCATCTTTGTCGCGTCGAATAATCGTTCTCGCCAGAGAACGGAACAAACTTAAATTATCGTAGTTTTCCCAGGTACCGGAAATGTAACCGTTGTCGTAATAATAGGCTATTCTAATCCTCCCAAGTACTTGTCCACTTGTTGTTTCCAATCGGATACATATTTTATTATACGCGCCAATGTCTATTGTTTTCAAAGGCGCTCCAACAATTTGAAAAGACGCTGACAGCCTTTCTTTTAAGCAATCGTCTAATTTGATAATAAACGTGAAATTTGAAAATAAAAACTACTAATCATCGTTCGAATGGAGTAAATGTTTTAATCACCCACATCCCGTCGTACTACACCCGTTGACAAAATTCATTTGATTCTGATAAACTTTAGGGATTAGAACCAGCTATTTACAATCTCGTCGTTATTGACGGAGGCAAGTTGTATTTACAAAAGGATCGCGAGTTCTACTTGTATAAATTCGTTTTGGATGTAAATCTTGAATGGTCAAGTCGCTGAAGAAATTGTTCCAGCTTTAAAATTTCAGATTGTCGATACCGTTTTGTTATATTACTCTGAAATGTTAGGAATCGACATTTTATTAAAATCAATATTATTTTTTTTCTTTTAGTTTATAATAAAATGCATCATACGATTGAAATTAAACATTTTGACGAGCCTGTCGTATTAGATAATACAATCGATAATCGAGATGCTAATCTTACGATATCGATAAAGACCGTCAACTTTTGGGTCGGCTACTATAATGTGCGCAATAAAGAAAAAATATTGCGCCGTAAATGGGGCAGCTGGAAGTCAACCCAGCGATCATTCTACGACATTAAACCCGGACTTACAATATAAAAACAAATTATCGATATTATCAAAATAAAAGATACCCTGGGTAACGTACAACATTAATGAAACAACTGGTAAATCTTTACTCGAAATTAATGATCCCAGGTATCAAATCAAATTTTCATCCTGGCTAGCCAATTTACTCGGGCTTTCGGATGAATTATTAAACGGGAACGTATTGAAGGAAAAATTGATTTACAGCATTTAAAATAATGTACATTCATTTGTGATCAAATTTCTAATAGCGAAAATTTTACAACGGTAAACCATCGAGTATTTTAAACGTTTTACCCCTACAAGATGTAAAATTTGGTCAAAGTACCTGGATAGAATATTCTAATCCATTACGAAAAAATCTCAAGACTGGCACTTTAAACGAATTGAGTTTTAAAATTAAAGATTCGAGCAGTAAGACATTAATAATCACGGTATGCCGGTCATTATAACCGTCGAAATTAATAAATAATTAAAAAAAGTAATATAAATGGCGAGTATTTACGGTCCGGGCTTTACGAGCGAACCCATTTCATCCAATAATGACGATACATCACCCTTTGATATATGGGCGTATCGCTACGAGGAAATTCGTCAAAACGATACCGTTGATAAATTTAATGGAAGACTCACCCATAAACATCGAGTGGAAAGGATCGACGAATCAACCCTGTTTTTCCTCGATAGAGAACTGGCATACTGTTCAATTTTTTCCGAAAAGCATCAAGGGTGAAAATGATTCTATTCAATCACGTCAGCGCAATTTTGTAGCCAATCGAGCTTATAATTATTCTCCACTACCGATGAATTTACCAGAAACTTTCTTTTACCGCCGTACCGCAGGTTTTAGAATGTGGAATTTGCTTCAAGACCGAAGGTCAAGAAGTCTTTGTACAAGCAATATTTTTAAGTGCTATAAACACGGGAATCTGTTTCGATATAAAAGCAAAGTTTTCCTTGATTTAAAATAAATATATATATATATATATATATATATATATATATATATATATATATATATATATATATATATATATATATATATATATATATATATAATCTTTATTAATAGAATAATGAGCGCCTCTACCGAAACAAAGTAATCCAAGCTTCAAAGGTGATACCTTGGTAATGTAGATGTAAACGCGTTTCGTTTACAAAATCAACGACATTCAAAAAAAATTGTTTTAAGAAAGAACGATCGCGAGGCCATATATAAAAAAATATAATAAAATCATCAAACTTGTTCCATCGTAGAAACAATGGCAGAATTAGGCTGTATGGGGAGCAGGAGCGACTGAATTGCCAGTCTAGCTAGCGTTGTAGCATCGCCGATCGGATCATGGAGGAACTTCCTCCATGATCGGATATACGTTTTAGGACTCGCTTTGGGGTTAGGCGGTATGGCAACAGCGATCAGATACGCGAAATCCAAACTCGATAAAAAGGCTAAAAAACACAACGAGATTAGAGTTTTAGCCGAGAGTAAACTCAACACCATCGACAATCACGTTTCAAAAGCGATCGAAGACGGTGTCATAAGTCAAGAATAATTTCATTTAATCAACGAGGAGCGAAAAAAATACTCTGCGATGAAAGAAAATATCAGAACTAAATTTACTCCAACAACCGCTCCTAAAGATGTTAAAGCCGTCGTCGATAAAGATATAGATAAAGAAAAAGATCTCATAGAAAACTTTACTATAGAAAATCTTTGAAAAACCTGCTTCGCAATCAACGGCAGAGCAGTATTTAATAGACCCCACCGTATAATTCAAATTTTTAATTTTTTATACTATAAAAACAATTAGTTGTTTTATTTAACAACTTTCATCACGAGATTATAATTTCGTCTAGCTTTCTTCCTTCAACGCGGGACTTCTAAATAATTGAATTCTTAATACATTACCGCATTTTCGTAGCATAAATTTGCTCAGTTTTGATTTGTTGTTCCATTCTTACATCTTCGACATGGAACTGGTACTACTTTCTTCCATGCCGAACGCGCCACTGATGTTGAACGCATAACACATCGCCGCCAACACTTTGGCCTTCACAACACTTGTCTGTTTTACCAACCAAAGTTTTCATTCACACGGAACAATCTTTGTAGATAAATGTCATGTCTCGTCGTCATCTCGTCTCTTTACTATAAAACTACATAATACCGATTGGTTTTTTGTCAGTTTTAACTCCGATTTTCAATATCTTTTTAAATTTAAAAAGATAACCACCTCTATTTAATCTGATCACTGTCATCAACTACAATTCAATGACCAGCCTATGTTTGAACTTTACATTTGACCTCTATATTATGTATATGTGTGACGTCATGATAGGTGGCCTCAAACTACTATTTGACATTAAGGTCAATGACCTTTGACTCTATTGTGTGTTATGTGACGTCATCCAAAAAAAATAAAAATCATTTTTTAATTAAGTGGGCTCCTCGGACTTTACCTAAAGGGCATTGACCTTTGACATTTGACCTCTATGGCCTCTATATGACCTTAAGGGTCATTGACCTTTGACCTTTCACCCTCTAGGGTCAGTGATTCTAGTAGTGAGAAAAGGAGTCCTGGGGTGGTGGCCCAGGACCTCATTTTCCTAATAATACGGTACTACGCAATCACATGTTATTTTCTCTTCCTTCATATCACTTGACTTCTATAGACTATGAATAGCGTACCGTATTCACAGACATTGGTTAAGAATGGGGTGAACAATTCCTTAAGACGATCGACAAAAAACAATAATGGTAATAATAACGCATTATCATTGTGATAAAAACAAATTTCTTTACAGGCACACTCTCGGAGATAAACACATGAGTCATTTTTGAGCCAGCTAACCGACTTGACGATCGATTGACCTATACAGCTAATATATATCTAATTAACCCTATTAGGCTGGAGGACACAATGTGCGTCCTATGATATTTTGTATAACATCTCCAGAACGCTTTTATCCGATCACGCTGAAATTTCTGACTTTTCCTAACTATTCTTTGGGACCCCCTCCATACCAAAATCACAACGATAATGGTTGTTCATGGTTTGCCATTTTTATTTTGAACAGTTCAATTGAATTACATTTTTTCAATACTAGATTTTGATACTGTAAGACATTCAACATGTGTTTTGGGGGTTGTGTGTTGTATTCCTACTCCAATGCATTCTTGAAATTCCAATATATTGACACACTGGGGTTTAAATGCACATATATATTTTGTCCCCAAAACATTATTTTATGGGTTTTTGTTCGAGAATATTTTTGCTCAATATATAAATGTATGACATCGGTAGTACCGTGTATGTTATTATATCTGCCTTTATTGTACTTATTGTAAAAAAAAAATAAAAAAATCTTTAAAATGTGATGTCACATTGTTGCTCGTACTTGAAGACAACTTTATCCGTGCACCAATTTCCATGGTCAACGGATGAAATAAAATTAACAGTTATGGGAAAATAATATTTTGGACCAAAAGTGAGGAAAATTACAAAATGGGTATTGCGCCCCTAACGGTGACCTATTCCGATAGAATCGTGTAAAATTTAACATGCCTATGAAGTTTAGTCGTGCAAATGGGCTGAAGAATACAGAGAATAGGCCTGAGAACGGAAAAAAGACAGGGCCTGATAGGGGTTGGGTTAATATAGGTACATCAGAAATAATGCTATTTAGACATAAATCAATAACAAATCATCAATTAAATAACTTTTGTATCTTTGTTTTCAGGATGGACCTATGAATGGACAGGAAAGCTTTGAATTTTCACTCTTTGGTGCATAGTGTCATTGTATGGCTAATCGATTCCACTATACATTATCGATGCTATATATTCGAAAACGACTCACACTGAAGATGGTGACCATTTTAATAGCGAGGCATTCGGATAATGAAATGCCAAAATGGGCAACAATATAAAATTGTGAAAAAATTTGAACCTAAATAGAATTATATGTCTGTAATGTAAAAAATACGAAAGTTTCTTTGAGAAGCGATAATTACTGTGGTCATTAAGTATTAGTGCGCAGTATTCCTACCAATTAATTGGCATACGTGTTGAAAAGAAGCGCTGAAGCGATAACAGATTAACCAATCAGACCTCACCCGCCAACACCAGCATGATTATGAATATGGATGAGGTGAACTGTCTAAGCTAGCAAACCACCTATTGTTTAGTGGTATAAACAATCAAAGGCCTTAAGAATTTTGGATCTACCAGACTACTGATGGATCAAGAAGTTTGGACCTTGATGGGATGTGATTTTTGTCTGCAGTATATCTTCGTCCATGTGTACTAAAACCATGTATCTACCTATGCTTCGATATGATATTTATTCTTCGTTCGATTACAGGTTTTCAAAAATTATAATATCTATCGTCTTTCCCTAAGATAATTTATCTCGATGTCGACATTCTGAAAGTAGATAATTTATCACCAAGGTTAATTGTGCTAAGTAAGCAACATGCAATTACCAAGAAAACTGGCTCGGGGAAAATTATGTTATTAATTATAGGTTTTCCTCACAATTTCAGAGAAAAATCATTCACCATACCCGGCCTATTCAATTGTTTTTGAAAATAAAATGCTCAGCTACATCAGCATTCAACAGTTAAAAAGAGTCACTAATCTCAACACCTGACATTCACTGACAATAAGATCATTCAATTTCAACACTTGAGCATTCACTGACAAATAAGATCAATAATTTCAAATGGCTGCCAAGTTCATTCAATTTCGTCAGCCAGCAGCAACAGGCTGGTGCGTCGACTCTGAATTTGATTGTACCTATTGCGAAAATGTGGTAGATATATTCAACATAAGAATGGTGATCTCTAGTTTTGAATGCCTATAAACGAAATAGAATGAAAAGAAAGAAATCATGGTGTGCACGAAACGAAATTGAATGCAATAAATCGAAAGAGAAACCCTTGGTTTGGATTGAATTATCAAAATCGCGTGAATTTGAAAGCGTAAGGATGAAATTGAAGGATTTTTTTGTTGAAATTTGGCCAGAAAAAGAAAACCTATAGTATTGTACTTGTAGCGGGGTAAGTTGGACAGACTTGTTGTGGCTGCATTCAAAGAAAACGGTGAATTAAGTGAAAAGGGGGTTCACAGCAAAAAGAAATATTTCCCTTTTAAATTTTAAAGAGTGAAAGTGATTTCAGTTAATTGGGTTTCCGATTTTTTCCTTTTCTCTTCTCAGAAAGTTATAACATTAAAAGCTGCTTTGTTCATCTATAAAAAGCGTTTGCTTAAAGGGACAATGCCGGAATGCTAGTTTTACTCAGACTGAAAATAATACCCCACATAGTCATTTTTTACCCGGCGTTGTTGCCGCATAATGAGCCAGTAATTTTCAGTCACTGTGTTGATCTTTAAACTAGGGACACCCGCGCATGCACTGTTGAAAGTACACCGATCGTGATGATTTGCAAAAGCAGTTCAAAACTGCAACTGTTAATGATGACTGGGGGTTTATCTTGAATATGTCTGGTTTGAACAGAATATGCACAGTAGATGGCTGTGAACACCATCCTAAGGATAGAGGCTTGAGGCAACACAAATTCTTAATATGATTTATTTTAATAAGGCACTAATATTACATCCTCAAATCTACATTTCAAATTACAACTAAATATTAACAAATTTCTGATATTGTGGAGACGTACAAAATCTACACACTCTGCTCATACTTAAAGGTTGGAAATGTCTCGGTAATTTCCAAAGGTCATGACACGCAAATGTAAACGAATCACGGTCAAACTGAAATAATAGAATTGTGGAATGTTAGCGACCCTTCGTCGCTTAAACTATCTGATGGTTCTTGTATCGTCACCGACAATGTATTGTTATTAAATAAAGGGTTACACACTTTGCATAGGGATAGGTCAACTTTCTTCCTGACCAGTGACTTGAGGAATGTCTGGTATGGTTACAGTCACGTTGGCGGGGTCTGCTGGTTTGCTGGGTAGCCCAGGACACGGGGCAGGATCTGGATCATTGTTCCTGTTCTTCGTTGAGTTCGGGTTTGGGTTTGCCTTGTAGTCAATCATCCCAGAATGCTCTTGAAAGCCGCCGTATACCCCAGACAGGCGTAGGCCTATTGTGTTTAGCCCCCCTTTTGTGTGTGTTGACCTTCTACCCGGGAAACGATTTGTAAAAAGTTTAATAAGTAATTTATCACCTTGTTAATGGGTTGACAATTTGATGATTTGGGCAATTATTTCAAAGGTATTTCTAAATCCAAGATTTAATGAAATTGAATTTGGTATATTTAATTGAATATACTGATTTAATGTATAATTGTTTTCTATATAGTTTCACCTGCGTTCGCTTTCGGCCTGGAGTGCAGTAAATGGGGTAAAAACCACATAAAGAGTCTTCCCTGTATCTCTTTATTGAGTCACACACAGCTCTGACAGTTATTTTATTGGGAAAGAATGTCGTATCCGGGCCGCCACTTTTTTTAAGGTCTTTTTGATTTTTTTTGCAACCATCAACTAGTTAACTTGAAAACTCATTCTATCGATTTTTGGTGGTACAGAAAGCGAATATTATCTTTAAAATCCACTCCTCTTTATGATGGTTTTCCCCTTCTAAAAAATCCTCCCCCTTCAGAAAATAGAAGTATATGTCCATCATCATCCATATATGTTCTCCACCTACCAGGTAGGTAAGATTACATTATTGGTTATATTTTAATGAAAAATAGTATGGCCAGATACGACATTCCACCCATTTTATTTACTAGCTTGGGCCACGATATAGGGTTTTGAGGTAACCCCTGCTTCATAATATATAATTAGTTCATAATACAATTAAAATGTAATTAATCATTCAATGTAAAATCTACGGAAGCTTAATGACCATCCTGTTACCCGTTACTTAGATAATTTATCGTAGGAAACATGGGAAAATGCACACAACATATTACGAATTTCAAAGATATTTTCTCAGAAACACAGAATCTACGACAATGTGTCTGTGAACAACGGAATACCATGATAATGTATCTGTGAAACACGGAATTCCATGATACCGCATTCAGAAACACGACCCGACGATAATGTAGAGAAAGGAAGGTAAACCATGTGCCTGATTTTCCGTGTACATTCCATTGCGCATTGTAAGGTACACGTCATATAGTAGCAGTATTCTGATGTGTTCAACCACTTTTCTTAAATAGCCCTCTGTTGTCATAATTTCTTGATTCACACTTTGGACAGTTTACAAACAAAAGTTTTATGTCCGGTTTCCACATTTTTGGTACCACATATCTCACCCTTCCCAACTGCCTTCCCTATTTAACGCCTGCGTAAGTATTGCCTGTAAGTTCATTATATTTTATCTCGTTATTTGCTATATAAGAGGTGTATTTTGGTCTGAAGCCATGTAAACAATGTTCATGTGTTTCATATCGTAACAGGTTAATGGTACAGCCAATGTTAGTTACGGGCATTGGGTTTACCTCGTAGTTAGATTTCTATGTTTTATGATAATGCTAGTATTCTAGGCATCGTTTGTTTGTAACAAATGAAAGTTAATGTGTTAGGGTGTCCTTTTCGTTATAGTTCCTGAGCATTTACTTTTTAGTGTATGCTTTGAGGTTAATGATACGATCTCTTGCGTATTGTTGCATCTAGCTGCCACATATGCTCATTAGTCATTATAGTTTTTGATTGTTTGTTACAGTTTACCCTTAATCACCTACACTGCCTGTGTGGCTACAATAAAACACTGGAGCTTGAGGCTATTTACTGACCCCCATGTCGTTATTGAATGGAGTTTGGCTGGTTGTCTAATTTGGTTAGATACACCTTTAAAGGAGGACAGAGTACAGCAAAAAAGGCAGAAAACCAGTTGGCGTTATTACAACTGGCAGTGGATCAAGGCACAACTCAGCTAAAATCTACATCATGGAAGACACAAACATGATGACTGAGCGTCTCAGACCAGTTCAAAGACCACACGTTCATCATCTTCCACCACAAGTGAAGTTACCACTAGGGCCCGAGTTAAGGCGCAGAAGCAGCACGTCCGAGCATCATTTGCTGAGAAAGAGGCAAAGATAAAAATGGAAGAGTGCTGAAAGAGACGCTAAAATGAGACTGGAAAGAGCCAAATTCGGATGCTGAGTTGCAGCATTGAATTTTTCAGGAGAGAGGCAGCAGCAGCTTTAGCTCAGGCTTGAGGCTTTCTAGAGGGCAGCTGAAGAATTCGAGACAGGCGTACCTGCAACAAAATCAGCACACCACTAACACAAGGACATTGCTGAACGTGGCTCTAGTGAATATGTGTGCGACAAGCTGAGCTACACCAGTTAAACACTCATCCATGCCAAATCTTGGAACCAGCGTTACGACAACATGATGTATATTACGTCACCGCACCCTAGCCATAGCTACCCTAGTCTCACATCTGACTTCACCCAACGACGGAACTCCCACTGAGTAGCGAACACATCGTTCAGATGCCAAACCACAAAACACAAACCTCAGGAAACCATAGTGAAGCTCCTGTTGTAAATGACTTTTGCAAAGTACTTTAGCACGGCGCGAGCTAGTGAACACAGGGCTCACACACTATGATGACCGGCCTGAGCTTTAGGGCTTGGCAATCATCATCACCAATGCTACAAAAAGACCTAGGCCTCACAGCGAGGAGGAATTTGATCTGCACAATGAAGTGGTTTGCAAGGAATCCTCACAACACGTGAAAAGAATCCCAGGTGCGGGTGCACATCAACGACCCAAAGCGCAGCACTAAAGAAGGTTTTGAAAGACTGAAAGAGGCATGGCCTCAGCGGAAGTTATCAAAATTCCCTCTTTAAGAAAATTAGACAATTTAGAATTCCAGCAGAGAATTCTGCCGGGTTAAGGAACTTGGAGATCTATTGAGGAAGTTCAATCTGCAAAATGTGGATACTTTCCGGTCTTGGTTTCACTGACACCGCCAATGGTGTAAATCCCATAGTAGAGAAATTACCACATTGGCCTTCAGGAGAGATGGATTACAAAGGATCAAGTACAAAATTGATCACGGATATGTGCTTTCCATTCCTTCTTCCCGGAATCTCTGCCTAGTCATGAATCAGGAATGACCCCAGTTTCTGGCCTTCTCTCTCCAGCAAGGTGGTGGTCAATGAGAAGTGAGAAAACTACAATGAAAACATAAGAACGAACTCCAATAACCGTAAGAACAGACGTCTTCACGGTTCTATAGTTTCAATGCAGACACTTCAGTTCAGAAGGAAGATGACCCTGTAAAGCTGCCCCATCCCATCATCGTAAACCACATCCGCTCAGGAGCCCAGAGAGCTTTAGGCTAGAGTTAAAACATAGATGAGCGTAAAGGCCTATCTCAGAGCGAGAATGGAATATGCTTTCCGCGCTGCTCATCGTCATCTCACCTCGCAAAGGGACCGCAAGATAGCAGTAAAAATGCAACGGAGACGACGGCGACCGCCACAGTACTGCTATGCACCCAAGGTCCTGCCCCTGACATTGAAGATTTCCACCCCGCACCACAGCATGGCGGGGAGGAGGAAGTCATCGCCCACCTAACCACTCCTCCGGCAGGTCGTGCTCCCAATGCACTGAGGTATGTGAAAAGGCCTAACGGCAAGATCATGCTCCAAAATATGCCCTGGTGAAGGTAAAAATACCACAAAATCAGCCCGAAAATTGTAGTCCAAGATGTACGCCATACTCGACGACCAGAGCAACCGATCACTGGCAAGGTCGGAGTTCTTCAATCTGTTCAGTATTCCGGGAAGCCTGTGCACCTACTACTCACAAAAACCCGCGCTGGAGTCACAGAAATGACAGGGAGGAAAGCGGTGGATTTCAGATCGAAGCTGTGAATGGGAGGGTAAGCTCGTCCTCCCTTCACTTATTGAGGTGCAACGAAATCTCTCAATAACAGAACTGAAATATCAACGCCTGAGGCAGCTTCACCACCCCCACCTGAAGTCTGTAGCATTTCCCATCCCAGAGCTGGATCCGAGTGCCCAAATTTTGCTGTTGCTGGAAGAGACCTCAGAGTACATAAGTGAGACAGCAGATCAATGGACAGCACAATGCCCCTTTGCTCAGCGACTCGACTTAGGCTGGGTCCTTATAGGTGAAGTTTGCCTGGGAGATACACACAAGCCAAAAATAAGCAGCTTCAAAAACCCACCTGCTAGAGAGTGGACGCCCCCCCTCTCACCCATGCCCGAGTCACATTCACCTAAAGGATAGGGTGAGCTACGGCATCGAAACCCTGTCATGAAAACAGCCGTTGATGAACTTGGACAGGGGTGTTCCGGAGGACTCACGATGACAACAAGACAAGTTTTCCATTGAAGACACAATCTTTCTAAGCATTATGGATGAGGAAGTCTAAAGATGACACAAACAGCTGGGTGGCTCCTTCCCATTCAGAACGCCTAGACACCTTCTCCTAACAACCGAGAACATGCGCCTCTCCTGTCTCGGCTGCGACGCAGTTTAGACAAGAAACCTGAGATGAAAGACAATTGTTGTCTCTCATGAAGAAGATTTTGACAACAACCACGCAGAGCGAGCACTCCACTGAAGAACGGAGAAAGTGTTGGTACTCATCGACCTGGAGTCTACCAATCAAAAGCCAGCCAAATCAGAGTGGTATTTGATTCCAGTGCACAACAGAATGGCATGTCCCTCAACAACGTGCTGCTCACTGGCCCAGACCTAAACAACAGCCTCCTGGGAGTTCTGATACGCTTCAGAAAGGAACCAGCAATAATTGCAGACATACAACAGATGTTTTACTGTTTCAGAAGAGAGGACCACAGAGACTACTTGAGATTCCTGGTACAGAGACAATGACATGACGAAAGACATCGTCGACTACCGGATGAGAGTCCACGTCTTTGGTAATAGCCCATCTCCTGCTGTCGCCATATATGGTCTCAGACGATGCCCAAGAAGGTGAACGCGATCATGGTGCAGACACGAGAGTTCGTGGAGACATTTACACGTCGATGATGGACAAAGTCTCTGCCCACGCACACAGAGGCCATCGACTTGCTGCAGAGAACCCACATAGCGGAATCCAACCTACGGCTGCAAAGATCGCTTTCTGAACAGCGCTGCTGTGATGGATGCCTTTCCCAGAAACCATGCCAAAGGGTATGAAAGACTTAGGACTCGAGCTGAAACTGAGCTGTGCAACGCAGTCTAGGGCTATGCTGGGAAATAGCAACGGACACATTCAATTAGAAACAGCTGCTGAGACAAACCTTTCACGCCGTGGAGTCCTATCAACAGTAAACAGTCTTTTTTTGACCATCTAGGCCTTGTAGCCCGTTACTGTACAAGGCAGAGCTATACTGCGGCAACTCACTACCGACACTGGCAGCTGGGATACACCCCCCTGAGGAAAAGCTGAAAGAATGGGAAGCATGGAGGATTCCTTCAGGTGTTGGAGCAGCAGCTTCATATCCGCACCTATGCTTCAAAATCCTCATCAAAGTTCAGTATACTGAGTTGTGTGTTCTCAGATGCGTCCGCCAAAGCCATTGCTGCAGTGGCTTATCTCCGAACCATCGATGAGAATGGACAACCATGGTGGGCTTCATCCTGGGGAAAAGCTGCTTGCTCCTCAGTCTGAACCTACTATTCCACGCCTGGAACTATGTGGTGCGGTATTAGCGGCAGAGATGGCAGAGCTCATCCTAGATGAAATTGACCTCAAACCGGAAGCTGTGAATTTCTACTGTGACAGTAAAGTTGTCCTCGCACATATACAACGAAACCAAACGTTTTATGTGTATGCACAAAGAGTCCAGCGCATCCGACAGTCGACACGACCAGATCAGTGGCACTATGCCAACAGAGCACAACCCTGCTGATCACGCTTTCAAGGGAGTTCCAGCATCCCAGCTTACAAGTACGTCATGGTTCACAGGACCGCCCTTTCTTTTAAACTGGACCAAGCTTCTACGGAGAACAAGCTCCCCTTCCAACCTAGTTGATCCAGAACTAGACGTGACATCCGTCCCAGGTGACAAGTTTCGCCACCCAGACCAAAGCAAAAGAGCTTACACCGAACGCTTTGAACGCTTCGACATGGAACTCACTTCTGAGGAGTTCCTCTCCTCATCCATGTGCTCGCTCTCACAAGATGGACCTACAAGCCAGTCGACTGAATGCAGTGGTTGGCATAAATGCGACAAATCCCATACTCCTGATGAGTTGGCTCAAGCGAAAGGTGTCATCATCAAGTCAGTCCAAAGAAAGGTTTACTCAGAGGAGTTCACTGCCCTCGACCAGAAGAGAGATGTTCCGAACACCAGTTCGCTCGCGGCGTTGAGTCCTATTGTGGAAGATGGATTCATCAGAGTGGGAGGTCGACTCAAGCATGCACAGCTGGACAATGATGAGAAGAACCCATTATCCACCAGGACACCATCACGTTTCTACACTGCTACTGACACACTACCATGAGCAGGTGAAACACCAAGGCCGCCACTTTACCGAAGGGGCCATCAGAGCATCAGGCCTATGGATTGGTGGTAAGAGGCTCATCAACTCTATCCTACATAAGTGTGTCATATGCAAGAAGCTTCGTGGGAAAATGGAAGAACAGAAGATGGCAGATTTACCACCCGAGACCTCAACACATCACCACCATTCACATGTGGGTTTAGATGTCTTTGGGCATTGGACAGTCATCGCACGCCGCACTAGAGGAGGTCATGCTGAAAGCAAATGCTGGGCAATGCTGTTCACTTGCATGAGCATTGTAAGAGCCGTGCACATCGAAGTCCTAGAGTCCATGGATACGTCAAGTTGCATCAACGCAACGCACCAGAAGGTTATTCGCTATCCGTGGACCAGCAAAACAGCTAAGATCAGATTGTGGAACGAATTTTGTTAGCCTGTAATGAGTTGAAACTCGAAGGAACAGCAGCAGAGGACAGGCATCCACCGCTACCTGAGCGAGCAAGGTTGCACATGGGAGTTTAACCCACCATGCTTCACACATGGGAGGTGCTTTGGGATGCATGATTGGAGTAGCACGAGAATCCTTGACCTACACTGCTGCAGAACAAATCATCTCACCTCCTCGCATGAAGTCCCGTGCACCTTCTTGGGCCGAAGCTACAGCCATCATCAATGCCAGACCTCTGATTCCAGTATCCACTGATCCTGAATCGCCATTCATTTTGACACCTGCGATGCTACTTACCCAGAAGTTTGGTGGTCCTGGCTCCTCCCGGAGACTTCACCGACAAAGACCTTTCAAGAGCCAGTGGAGACAGGTGCAGAGTCTAGCCAGTAAGTTCTGGTCCGTTGGAACTGCAGTGTCTCCTACCTTTGCAGAGCCGACGGAAGTGGAAGGAATCTCATCGTAAACCTCCAAGAGGGAGATCTCGTGCCTTGTGAAAGACAAACAAGTCGCCCGCAATGAGTGGCCACTGGCACGGGTCACTTCTGCTTTCGAGTGACGACGGGAAAGTCCGTACGGCAGAAGTAAAAGTCTCAGCCCAAGACACCATCAAGAAGTTCGTGAGACCCATCTCGGAAGTTATACTCCCAATACCAACGAGGACTGAACTTTTTGTGTTTTTAAGGACATCCAAAGATGGCAGGGGGTATTCTCTGATGTGTTCATCCACTTTTCTTAAATAGCGCCTCTGTTGTCATAATTTCTGATTCACACTTTGGACAGTTTACAAACAAAGTTTTATGTCCCGGTTTCCACATTTGGTGCCTCACATATCTCACCCTTCCAACTGCCTTCCCTATTTAACGCCTGCGTAAGCATTGCCTGTAAGTTCATTATTTCTTATCTCGTTATTTATATAAGGTGTATTTTTGGTCTCAGTTTCATGTAAACAATGTTCATGGCCTTTCACATATCGTAACAGGTTAATGGTACAGCCACGTTAGTTACGGGCATTGGGTTTACCTTCGTAGTTAGATTTCTATGTTTTATGATAATGCTAGCAGTATTCTAGGCATCGTTTGCTTGTACGTACTGAAAGTTAATGCAGTTAGGGTGTCCTTTCGTTATAGTTCCCTGAGCATTTTCCATTTTAGTGTATGCTTTGAGGTTAATGGATGGACTTTGTGTATTGTTGCATCTAGTCATTGCCTATTAGTCATTATAGTTTTTGATTGTTTGTTACTTTTTACTTCTTAATCACCTACGTCATGCCTGTGTGGCTACAATAAAACACTGGAGCTTGAGGGCTATTTCCTGACTCCCGTGTCGTTATTGAATGGAGTTTGGCTGGCTGTCTAATTTTGGCTAGATACACCTTAAAGGAGGACAGTATACAGCAACGCGTGGTGCCTGACATGCCATCACGGTTTGGAGAATCATGGAGTTGGAGTCCTGTTTTCAAGAAACGTTACTAAAGTTCCGTATTTTCTAGATATATTATCATGGGATTCCGTGTTTCACAGATACATGATCTGGAATTCATGTTTCTGAAAATATCTTTGAAATCCGTAATAGCTTAGGCCATTTTCGTTTCGATAATTATTCAAAGTAACACGGTAAACAGGATGGTCATTTAGGCTTCACGTAAAACCGGCCATGAATCAAGGAAATTTTCCTCTCTACGCATTTTACCATGCACATTTCTACGCATTTTCCATGCACTGATTCGAGATGTATATATATATACATATATATATGTTATATATATAAATTATCTACGGAAGCTTAAATGACACATCCTGTTACCGCGTTACTTAGACAATTTATCGTAAGGTGGAAACGGCCATGGAAAATGCACAACATATTACGCTAGGATTTTCAAAGATATATATATATATATATATTCCTTCCACTATCGTCCTATAAATGGTTGAGTTTTAAGTTGCATTTTGTCAAAGCTCTCTGATGAAGGTCCGTTGGATCAGAAAGCTAAGGCCACCCTCCTGATTTAATTTATATATATATATGGTATATATATATATATATATATATATATATATATATATATAAAAAATTTTTAAAAAATTTTTTTTTACGGGGGAAGCAAGCTGAAAAACCCTAGCTATATGCTTTACACTGTATTGACAAATGATAAATATATAAAGAAATATTTATTTGTATTCAGATCATGTAATATAGTGAAAAGGAATACATACAGAAGAAAATTTTGTAAAATGTGAAAGATCATAAGGAAGGATTGCTGAATATTCCGACAGTCCATAATTTCAAACCACCAACTGCGACAGAATTTAAATTCGCCAGATAGTCCCATGCTTTAGCAAATTCATCAGCTTCCAGGCCCATCAGTAAGGGCATAAACCGCTCTGACTTCTGCAACCAACCAGTAATGTAGCTGCCTGCGGGGTGGGATGGGGTCATCTGTACTGTCCGGCCCCTTTCGGAAATAAAAGAATTGTTTCGTGTGTACGGGAAAATAATAACTAAATAAACTAATATTTCGACCCCCAATTCACTGCTAAATTATCCCATGTTGCGTTGATGTTACATGATGTTTATCTTACTATCCATGACGTCATTCTGAGATACAATTGTCTCAGGATCATAACAACAAGTGAAATGGCACTTGCAAGAGCTCAGAACATTTTTCACCTTAAGTGATCAGCTATATCCCTCAGGCAACCATCCACCTCCCGGCCTGCACAGGACGCGTTCCAGAGAACACACCGTCGTCAACCTCAGCTGGCGCACCTTCCCACGCCCATATCGAACATTTCAGTACTGTCATTGGGGATGAATTTCATACCTCACACCCAAATCCATGCCAACGGAAGAAATCATCCAGTCAGTTGAGCCAGCCCTGCAGACGACTCAACAAAACAGAAGCTTTGATGACGTCCGACTACAGATGAGTGATGTTTTATGCGTAAAGCCAAAGCCAGCCAAACCCAACCTCTCTGGCAGCAAGAGAGAGCTTTCCGCTTTACGGGACATCAAACAGGGACAGCTCCATCCCACATCCTCCTGCAGACAAAGGCAACTACAGTCATCTGGACCGAACACATAAATACACCGACAAGGTAAGTCATTTTATTATCCGGTTCATACCGCCCCTCAAGAAGAACCCCATCCCATCTCATAGAGAAAAGAGTCGGTAGCAAACTTGCCCCTCCACTCGCTGTGCCCCTCTCCAATCCGTAACTTCTACTGACATCTCAGACCATCCAGCTCATCACCACCATAGGGTTCTTTGGCCAGCCTGAAGATCTGACAACCTGACAAGTTCAACAACCTGATGCCCTCCATCCGCCCGATCGTTGCCTCCAGAGGTTCACCTACGTACAACACTGACCCTGTCATCTAGCTAGTTATCCTCCGCTGACCCAAGTGGGCCCTTCACTCGAACACCACATGGTGTACTAACCCAGTGCCGTGCCTCGTTGAGATCACGCTGGGCCTCACTCTTGTAACCCATGACGATCTTGGTTAGTTTTGATGTCTCTCCTATTCCCACCAATGTCCCAGCTTCCATAGAGACATGCGCCTCTGGTGAATACAGACTCAAGGTAAGATCTCCCTGATGATCGCATATCACCACCCTGACCAAATTCATGATTTGTTACCTGTATGTGTCTCTTCAAGTTGCTTTTCAGTTTCAGGGCAAGTTCTGCGAGGACAGCCTGGGACTCCATGGGATCTCCTCTTGTATCCCCGGTCTCTTATGATATTTTCATGGAAGAGTTTGAAAACCTTTTCCCCTCAACACTGCTCGACCTCTCAATCGAAGCTTGTGGCCCCGATACGTGGATACACCCTTTGTGGTTTGGCCACATGGCAGAGACACACTCCAGGATTTTTAAACATCTCAAACCAGCAACACTCGAGGCATCAAGTTCACCATGGAAAG
Organism: Zoroaster sp. YZ-2022; assembly: GCA_029582265.1. Lineage (NCBI taxonomy): Eukaryota > Metazoa > Echinodermata > Asteroidea > Forcipulatida > Zoroasteridae > Zoroaster > Zoroaster sp. YZ-2022. The sequence goes on along the minus strand of CM055829.1, from coordinate 37,400,656 downwards.
CAGAAGAAGATAATAGTCGCGTTCCTGATGATGTTGGCATTTCCAGAAACCGAACGGCCCTTGCCCTGCATCACAACGTCTATAGAAAGCCCACGTAAACAAACAGATCGGTACCTGAACCAGCGCTTTCCATCACCCAAGCATCAAGTCATCGGTCAACCGTACTCCTCGTGCTTGCCTACAACATTTGTGACATAAGGGCAGCCTCTCCCCAAGGAAATCTGCAGCACATCCGAACCACCCTCAAACGCAACGGTTACAACCCCAGCAAGATCATTGTACAGTGAAGCCAGTTCCAAACCCCGAAAGCAAAGGCAGTAAAATAATCTAACCTCCTCTGCTTGTCTCCTATCTAGGTTCGACGTCTCACATGCAACCTAGCAGCATCCTCCGACGAGTAGGCATTGATGTGTTCCACATTTAGCCCTGTGCAGCAACCCCAAGGACTTACACACGCCAGCATAAAAGGGACAAAACCAATCTGAACCCGAACACAGAGTGCGAGTAGAGTCTACGGATCCTAGCGGGTACGGTAAGGTGTACATCAGCGAAACAGGGACGCAACCTCCCCATCAGATTGAAGGAACGAACACGAGCGCACACGGCCGCAGAGGAGATTTCGAGAAGTCCGCCATCGTCAAGCACTCCTGCACATCAAGTGACCACTCAAATCCGGACTGGCAGGCGTAACTCATCACACCATCGATCAGGGCACCCCAGAACGTACACGGCTGAGAGGGCCATCGAGATTGCCAAACACGACTATTGCCACAGGACATCCCAGCTTTACACCATCAGCGACATTTGGCGACCCTACTACTACAGACTGAAGGATCTCTATATCCAAAGTCCATAACCCACACCTCAGACTGAGGGATTCCTATATCCTAAGTCAACCACCCTCCATCCCTTTGGGTCAACAACTGATTCAGTGTGTCTTAGAGCACACACTCCTTTCCCCCAAAACCCTAGGATCCCTAGCGTCTCACAGGTTCCGCTGCTGCGCACTCAAATGAACTAATCCTCCAGCATCCATTGGCGACCTACTACTGGGCAGACTGAAGGATCTTCTTATATCCAAAGTCCATAACCCACCCTTGTACACTGGCAGGGGATCTCTATATCCCCAAGTCAACACCCTCCAATCCCCTGTGCAAAGTTGTCAACAACTGATTCAGTTCCAGGTAGAGCACACTCCTCTCCCCCAACCCATAGGGATCCTAGTCTCAACAGTTCCCACGCCTGCGCCTCAACGAACTAATCCTCCAGTATCCATTCGCAGTCACAGGATGATCCTCCCAGCAGTCTACTAAGGCAGGGGGCGCGCCAATTTTAGTCAGCATTCCTCACTGAGGACGATCAGAGTATGCCTGATTCGAAACGTCGAGTTGTACCACCAGTTCCTTTTCAGAACCACCATTACTACTCAGTCAATTGAATTTCACATGAAGTCGCCGCACCAATTAGTCTTGTAAGTGTTTCGAGATGTGTTGTTTGGTATTGAACCGTATAAAAATTAGAAGGGCTGAACATTAATCACTGGAATCTATTTATTGTAGTCGTACTGAATTTGCACAGTAACATTGAAGAATCAATGACGAAAGTACCGCCGATAAAGTAATGTTTATAAAGTAAAAAAAAAAGTATATTATAAAGTAACCCCAAGGAAACGTAAAACGCACGATAAACACACAACAAGAGGGTAACCTGAGAGTTATGCTCTGTTATTGCAGCACTTTGCAGTGGGTGGTGAGCTGCGCATTGACGCGTTCAACGAAAACGGTGAATTCACGAAAGAAAGTGAATTAGAAAAAAAAAGAGTCGAGTGAGTGATTTCAGTTAATTAGGTTTGATTTCTCGTTTTCTTTTTACTTTTCTTGGAACTTTATAATATTAAAAGTTGCTTTTAGATAACATCTATTAACGCGCTGCTTTGCAGCAAGTGGATATGTCACCACGATCCGACGGTGGCATGAAATCGGAATGCCAGTTTTAGATTAATCTCAATGACTGCAAATAATGCCCCACATAGTCATTTTACCGTTACTGCTGCGTAAATGAGACAGGAAATTTTTTAGTCACATGTGTTTGATCTTTAAACTAGTTCCAATGTTCCATGGCATGTTGAAATATCCTTCTGATCATTGTGACGATACTGCTCCGTTAAGTTAGGTTGCTTTGATGATTATTTATTGTGAACACTCATTTTGGGGGGGTATAGTAGAAGTAAGTATTTGGAAAGGCAACAAACAACTGAATAAACCTACACCTATTGAATTATTTGGCCATGAAAAAACACACGTCATAGTATATTTTAGTCATGTGAGACTGATTTATTTATTAAAACAACTATCACCCAATCCCATGCCCTGTTGATAATATTGGTTATTGTCCCTTTAATTTTTGTCGTTTGCCAGCTGCTACTGGGATCTATCTGTGTCTCTCCATAGTGACAGGACAATGAATTTGTTCATGCTACCATTTTTATTTGTTTATGGAGCCATGTGATGTACTTACATATTATACTAATATTGGCGATATGAGGCGGGAAACATAAATAAATATTTTTAGTATTTACGAATATTTTGATGTTTTGATATTTTTATGGTCAGATTGCAAGGAACCTTCCGACACCAATATTATTTTCAACCCTGTTTCTGGGACAAGTGATCCGCCAGTGCAATATTTGTTTTGCAAACAGGAATATATAAGTGGTTTTTAATGTCATCGGACGGACCTATTACTACCCATCCCTCCTCCATCCGTACACGATGGCTACATATTTTACACCATAATATTATATATATATATATATATATATATATATATATATATATATATATATATATATATATATATATATATATAGAGTAGTGATATAAACACCTACAATAAAGAGCCCACTTTTCATTTGTCAAACGTTAGCAGTTTTCCAAAAGTGTTTCAACATGTGAATAGACATGCAGGCTTTATACTAGAACCAATTTGAGTTGATTTATTCATTGTTTTAAATCATTGTTTTTTTACTCTCAAATCAAATTTCCATAAAAATTGGACGGAAAAAGTTACCCCTCACTCTTTCCGTCCATTGGTACAATGAAATTTTAGGAAAATTAAAACAAATAATAGTAATAATCAACTCCAAATTATCTTTAGAGATAAGCATGCAGTCGTCTATTCATGAGACACATTCTTTTGGGTGGTTTCAGATATTTTAAAAAAAATACAAACCACATTAGAAAACTGCTAACGTGGCGGTAGGAAGCAATGGCCTCTTTATTGTGTTTTTATGTCATCTACTTATTACACGTAATGATTTCGGACAGTGTTTGACTTTTTAAGTACTCAGATATCTGCCAAGGCATAAGTATGTCAGCTCGTCATGTTTGACTGGTTTTGACTCGACCCTTGCAGTGTTAATATATAAAACTGAAAGATGATAATGCTTTATAATGGCGATCAGGAGCTTAAGGATATTTATATATTTTTTTTGTTCATTTCACACCTGATTTTCCCTTGGGCATATGTATGAGCCTACATGTTGTGTTGTATTATGTCCCATTTTGCTTTGAGAAAGAATCTGCTAGGTTCAAAATGTAAGGTCAATAACAATTGTTTTCCATTTTAATATTTCTGAGATTACTAAGTTGCTGCCCCCTCATAAATTCTCTTTAAAAATACAGGTGGCGATGGATTTCCCCACCGTTATCATTTCCAAAAATATTATTAATCAAAATAAAATCAAGATAAAGTCTCAATTGTTGTTGTTTGTTTATATTCAACTCAATTAATAAGATAAGTAGTAAAATTATTTCAACCAATATTTGAGCCTGAACCTCAGAGATAGCAAATGGTTGATTCTAAAACTAAAGAATAATTATACTATACTGTGTTGCTAGAGTATTATTAAGATACGCAATTGGGTGGTGCAATTTCGGAGTGTAAAGGTTAACATTCAGTATAATTTAATATACACCAAAACTTCACCATTAGAGCTCAAATGTCAGAAAGTGCAGTTTTAATATAAATTCTTAATAAACGAACGCACCAGAACTATACCCAGAGTGTACAGATTTTCAGGTTTGGTTTTGAGGCAATTTTTAGAACTACAACACATATACAGTGTAGTGCGTTTTTAGTGTACACCAATTGTTGATAATACCTCACTAAAACTGTACCATGAACTACACCAAAATGACACCACAGTTGAATTGAGTGATGGGATGTGATTAAATGATTTTATACCACCGGTTTTATATTTGAGACAGTTCCATAGTACCCAGCCCTCTCGCACCACTTGGCAACGTTTCCGTCACCATCAGTTGGTGCATTAAGTAACGCATCGCTGGCACTTTCGTAAAGAACGTCGTCTAAAACTCGAGGTGAAACTTTGGGCTTAATTTCATTAGGTTGAAACTTGTAAAGTTGATTCAACAGTCATTATTTTTTTGTTGCAATTTGGAATATTATTTATTATGTTCTTGGTTATTTCTATGTGACATTCTGTATGTGACTTTTAAGTGAATGTTTGTATGTTAACGTAAATGTAATGTTACTGTAGTGTTAAGAAACCGATGTCGAAGAGGGCGCCCTTACGTTACGTCATTATTAAGATTAAAGTTGCCTTGCCAATCAGGGACCCTCCTTTTCCTTATTTAGCTCTGGGTTGAAGTCTTCAGTTGCCCTTTTCATACTCCTTCGGGAAAGAATCGTATCCAATGTTTACTTTTTTTAAGTTTTTTTTTCTAAATTTTGGGTAGAATGTTGTATCCTCAATTTTACCTAAATGGCGCACCTTAGGTTATTATTTTCCGTCCATGTAATGCTTAATTCCTTCGAACTCAGAAATGACGCACCTACCTTTGGACTGTACTTTCTCGGAAAACTTACAAAATTATACGTATTACAATATTAAACTTATCTAAGTCGTGCTGTTATGAAATAAAAATTATAAAGTGAAATATATGCATTTTACTGGAAGTTAGTGCTTTTGTGAAATTTGGGAGAAGTTTCCTCAAAATCCTTTTCTTCAATATCCTTGAAAGACCAATAAAATGGAAGAAGGTTTATATTTTTTGCAAAAAGTACTTTTAAAACTTTGAATGTGTAAAATTACTATATTTTTGTCAAATAAAATATTTCTTTTCATAACAATGATATTAGTCGCTCATATTCTCAATAATTTTCCACTACCGTCAGCTAAATAAACACCAACGAATTAAGTAGTCTTCGTTTCGCGGGTTCTTCTATAAGTGAATGTGTCCAATTTGAGGATCCGTTCTTAAAAAAAATACATTACAAACAAAGCATTCTATATATTTTGGTTTCTACAGACAAACAGCTTGTTGACGGCATCGAACAATAAAATCACAGATGTTCGTGAAAAAAAAAAATTGAGGTTATGTCGTCTCTTACTATTTGCATCTAGTGAACCAGTGGTTAAACACAACTTTTTCCACTTTCACAAGCACTAACTTCTTCCAGTAAAGTCATACAATTTCAACTATAATTTTTATTTCTGTAACAAGTACGACTTAGAATAAGTTCATATAAACCAATGATAATACGCCATAGTTTTGTAAGTTTTCCGGAGAAATGCTCTTAGCCATAAGGTAAAAGTGCGTTATTTCCCCACGAGTGCGGCGAATTACGCACATGGACGATATCCGACCACCACAATAATGTAATCTTATCTCAACTGATAAGGTGGAGACATACGGATGATGATGACATATACTTCAAATTATTCCAGGATATTTATTTGATGAAAAATTATGCATTTTTTAGGATAATATGATGACTTCTCAGCTGGCAATGTCAGTCTCGATCTTGTCACAACTCCCTCAGCGTTGATGACCACGAAACGGTCATTATTTAACAGCGCAGTGCTTGCTTCATAGGATCCTTCTATTTTTGAAGCGAAGTTTTTCTAGAGGAAACAAAGTCCGAAAACCATCATAAAAGTGACGAAGATAGAATCATTTTTTAACTGGTTTGTGGTTGTAAAATCAGTTAAAAAAAATGATTCTAACTCAGATTTTACAGAGGGGTACAGAAAGTGAAAACTATCTTTAAAAACTCACTTTTTTATGATGGTTTTTTGGACCCCATGATGAAAATCTTCCCTCAGGCCAAAATAGAAGAACTCTATTATAGTTACCACTACCTATGCTCAATCAATGACTGCGTGTTGGCATTCATAATCAACATGCATGATGTATAGTGTTTCCCCCCGTTTTGGGGGAGATTTTACGAAGTCTTCCCAAGACTCTGTTTGATAGGGTGGTTCATGCGATTGTAACATTCGTGCTTAGCGCGCCGTCGGATCGTGTATCAAAATATATAAACACAGCGACTCATCAGGTGCTGACGGCAAGTGTTTGTATTTGTTGTTTTGTTGATTTCCATGACTTCTCAAATTGAGCCCTTAACCCAATTTTGCACCGAAAAACACTACAATTTTTTTCTAATTTTTTATACCCAGAAATACACATTTTTCAAACCCCTAATTCATGAGCGGTATCGACTTAACACAATCACAAAACGTTGGCCACTGGGTATCTGCTGTTTTTAAGATTGCCAGCTTTTGAGAAATTGATGAGTGAATCTAAATATTTGTGATGTGACCAAAAACCCTTCACATGGTGAAATTTTTCATTTTGTGTTATATACATCAAATTAACTTGAGGACACTGTACTGTGTTTCAAAATTGTTTTGTTCTGATGATCTAGGTTGTCTATAACTTGAGTTATGCTCTTGGGAAGTTATAGCCGCCACTCGTCCTGAAAAACAACAGTGAAAACGAGAAAAACAAAAGACAACAAATTATGTCATCATAAAACTAGTGTTTTACACTTATAAAACAATGGAATTTCTTTTTATTTAATATTTTCTTGCAATGATCATTTTAGGATATTAACAATTAAAAATGGATGTACCCAAAAACTCAAATTAGCTCAAAAAAATTATTGGGACTATTTTGCCATTATCTTGCTAAAAACAAGTTCGCTAGTCATCCGACGAGTTTCCCCAGATCGCATCACATTTGTCAAATGCATGTTTGACTAGTGTGTAATGACTCAATATAATATAATCCGGCTTGCAAAAGCGTACTGTTGATGGTTTCAGTGCGCAGCTATCTATGTACACATACTAATAATGTGATACAGTGAGTATTGTTATAGTATGGTAGCAAAATTTGTAAAATTATTCCTTATATTTTTCAAGACACAGAAACAGCCATGCCGTTTCTTACATACACACGATTGGATAGGAAACATGATTGATCTACAGTTGCACCCTGAGGCGGTTTTTGAATAAGCCCAGGTGTGCCAATCTGGAGCTAGACTGGCTACGCGATATTGTACGCCAGGCTGGGATGCAAACGGGCAAAAGTAGAGTGCAAGCCAGAGCTGGATGACTTCTGGGAGTGCTGCAAAGGTTCAAAGAAGGTGTGTTAGATTAACCCTCCTATACAGGTAAAATTTTTTCTTTCAGTTGACTTCCTGTTTGAAACCATCTCGCTTTTGTGGTTTTGAATGGTGAAATAACTATACAGAAAAGATTCCCCCAAATGGTTTTTGAATGGTCTGTGGGTCAGCTAATACAAAACCTTGTTTGGAATCTTTTCCAAATGGTAAAAAGCTAATACAAAACCTTTGCTTTGGATACTTCTAAGTGCGGTGAATCAATGGACCCTCTATGCATTTGAATGGACGTTTGAATAGTGGTAAAGCTTGCTGCCACACTATGTTCAACAAAACAGTATCAGGTGTGTATAAAACCAATGGAGCATTTTGGTAAAGTGGAAAGGATTGGGTTTCAAATGGTCAAAGCAGTAGGGAGGGTTAACCCTAACCCCTTCAGTAATTGGAACAGACACCTCCTGCTCAATGCAACAACATCCGTCATTTGTCCCAGAATGAAGCTTGTTAAAGTGCAGCAACCAGAACAATAGATATTTTTGCTCTCTGCCCACTTCACCACGGCAAGATTAACACAGAATTTTACATTTGTGTTTATCTAGCATGGTTAGGAGGCGGAAGTTATATCCTAACAAATTCCTGTGTGCAAAACCCACTGGAAACTCCAAACTGTGATTTGCTTATAATTTGATGGGACTCCATACTGTATAGCCCAGCCAGGGGATACTGTCCAGAAGGTTGCGTCCCTTGTTTCAATTTAAGTTCAATAGTCGATTGGGGTAGTGTTTGGTGCGTGTTAGATTTTACGGTCATGGTTCAGGAAGGTTCTATAGCCAACATAGCTTAGGGTTACTAAGCCAGGAGGTTATGTACTCAATGTGACAAAATAGTACTGCCACACTGTTATACCCTAGAGGTAGTCCATGATATCATGTTGCAAAATGTACACACCCAATGAGTTGTTGGTAAAGACCATTCCTGAGGGTGTCATGGGATTATTGCGCTTGATCTCACACAATGTGCAATAATATCAGCTTACCCTGATGTTGTGCACAGTTTTTGACAAGCCGGCTGATCTCCCAAATGCACTTCAATTAGAATGATGCCATTAATGGCCCAATCTATTGTTTATGGGGATGAGATGTGCATTCCATCAGGTTGGGACAAGCTTTTTGACATGTAAATGTACCATTCAGTATCCTTACAGGAGTGCACATTCTCAGCTGTTCTTCAAATTAGAATGAAATCAATCTCTGTGCCTTGAATAGGAAATTTGAATGACGTTAATTAGGAGTCATAACGAATGATAATAAATGGTACATTTACCTACATAACAAGGGACACCTATCACAAAGCTTGCCCCAACCTGGTGGAATGACCCACAATCCCATATAACACAAGATATGCACTCTTCATGGAGGTCATAGACTTCTGGTGACAATTGTTCCTGTTACTTAGCTTTAGTCTTGGCTTATTTGAAAGATATATATAGCCAGTATTTTAGTTACCCTCCCAGTCCAATTCGCACCGTGAAGAGGCTGGTTATTAACTTGTCTTGTTTCGGAAAAGTGAGGGCTGGTTTCTTCAGTGTGAAGTCGTTGTAACAACTCAATGATTTAGTAGCCCTTCCTTTGGGTGGCCATTGGCCTTGTGTAAGGATTTGCATTTAAAAAAGAAATTAAATTAAACAAAAATTATGTTTCAGACGTTTGTTTACTGTAGAACTTGCTTTTTTTAGTTATTTCATTTGTTTGTGTTTTGATTTCACAGATGACAAGAATCAAGACAATCTTGAAGCAGAGAGACCAACTGATGTCTGAAGGCAAATACACCCCACCCCTGAACACCGGTAGCAAAACACAAATCATTCAGAGCAAAATGTATATTAGAGTTTTAATGTCAGAACTTCGGCTTTGCAGATCATAACTTAGAGATGAACTACATGTAGATGTTTACTTTTCAAATATATGTCTGTGGGTAGAGGAGTGGTTCTATAACTTTCAACCACAGTCAACATCTACCCTCACTGGGGTACCCATTTATCTTGGGTGAAGAGGAGCACTGTACAGTGAAGGGTCTTGCTCAAGGACACAAGTACCACGGTCGCGACCAGGATTCGAACCCACATTCTGAAAACTCCGCCATCAGAATACAAGTGTGCTAGACCGCTCGGCCATGGCATCCCAGATATTTTCAGAAGCAACCGTGAACCTTCCTTAGATTGTACTTCCACCATGCAAAGCTTTAAATCTCATTTGTCATTTGATGAGTGTTCTTTTTACCATAACAGAAAAAAAGACAATATTTTCTGGGGCCAATCTCATAGAGCTGCTAAGCAGAGAATTTTACTCAGCAGAGAATTTTACTCAGCAATATAAAACAAACTACCAGCCAAAATGCATACAATTTGTGTGGAAGTTTGGCTGGTAACCAAAGAAATCTGCTATTAAGCTAATGGTTCTGGTTAGTAAGACTATAATTGCGGTGACACCATGTGGAATCTCAATTGAGTAGTAATTAGTTCTGAAAAGAACTGGAGGTACAACTCTGGTTCTGGTTAAGCAATTTTATCTGTTAAGAAGCAGCCTATGAAGTTGGCCCCAGGTCACGGTGCATTGTAGTTTGTACCATCTCAAAATTCAAAGCAATAATGATTCTGCTGCACAAAAGGCCCCTTTGAGCTTCTAACATATTCACAGATTTCAAAATATTAAAATTGTTTTATTTGAGTCATTGCATTATTGTAATTTTATTTAAGGAAAGAATGTCGTATCCAAACCGCCACTTTTATGGGCTTTTTGGAAAAAAATTGCAACCACTAACTAGGTAAAAATGATTCCATGGATTTTGGTACAGAAAGCAATGGTTTCGGACTTGATTTGCTTGCTTAAAAAATTCTCCTTCAGAAAATAGAAGGATCCATTATAGTTGCCACTGCGCATATGCAATGACCATGTTGGTCACTTATGGGGGAGTTGACAAGATCAGACTGACATGACTGAGAGTCATCGTATACCAAAATGCCTGATTTTCATGAAATAAATATCCCGGAATTAATTTGGGTATATGTCCATCATCATCCATGTTCTCAATTTTACTAGGTGGTAAGATTACATTATTGGGTTATATTTAATGAGAAAAGTGGCGGTCGGATACGACATTCTACCCTATTTAAGTTTTCTAACCCTCCTACTGCTACAAATGTCAAAATCAGTCAAAATGTTGACATACTTGCCGGGGTGTATATAATGCACTGTCAAACCTTACGGTAGCAATGATACATTTACAGGTCAAAATGAGTCGACCGTAAAGCATCGTCTGGTATTGTTCAGGGTGGTCAAAATGACAGTAAAACCAGTCAAAATGTCCCTGTTTTTGGTCAACAGTCAAAACAAGCAGTTGATCTGGTTTTTGACCCATCTTAGCAACTTCCATTAAAGTGCAGCAATAGGAGGTCTAAATGGGAACGGTACAACATTGGTTAGGTGGTTATGTGAAAGTTGCGGCTAAAGCGTAGGTCATGGAAATGAAAACATATTCACCATTTTGACAGAAAATACTTGGCAAAGTTGTCGTTTGATGAGTACTTTTTAAGGTGCATTATTTATGTGTTTCTCTGAGCTTAGAGCACTTCTGATAGAGTAATTTGTGCAGGATGATTGGTACCCTTTACCAACGTCGTACAATCCCTTGTTGGGCAGAGATGAATTATTAATTGAATAGTTGGTCTCATAGTCTTGCATCTTAGACATGAAGCAGTGTGCTGTGCATTTTCAGCAATCATATGTATTTCAATTTTCAACAATTGATCAATGCTGAATAAAGGTTTGGATCTATTAATTTACCATCAGTGAATTTATTTATTCACAGAGTAGTTTCATAATATATTACGTATTGTTATGATAGCTGCTAGTATCAACTGGTGCCCGCACATCGTAGTAACTGCCTAGTAACGGCACCGTGGATACAGCACGTCCCCTCGCCCCTCGATCGTGGAGCCGCCGTTAATGGAAGTCGAAAAGTGGACATCTGCTTTTCAGCTTTCTAAATAAAAAAGCAGGTTGAACGTTGTTGGCTGGTGCATTTTTTCACTTTTCGCTTTTCAGTTTCAAGAAAAGCAGATTTTACTTGTTCACCCACACCGGCGGTCAGGTGGAAAATTTCGCTTTTCTGGTTTCCAAACCAGAAAAGCAGATTTTTCACCTAAAAACCATTTTTGCTTTCCTGCTTCCCGCGAAAAGCCCGGATCGAACGTTTTCTCAAAAATCCTAAAAGTGGACAAGTCTGCTTTGCGCTTGAAGAAAAGCATGATTTAATTGATTTGATTGAATGATTTGATAAATATACCCTTATCCACAAATATTGGACGAATCCGACCTCTGAATACCGTACGAGCGTTTCAACAACTGAGCTAACCAGCCCCTATGTTGGTGGCGGTCCACTTATGCCAATTATCTATTGCTCTGGGGGGGTCAGAGGCCAAAACCATATCTGGAGTAGACAGGACAAGCTTTCAGATGCAAACAACCTGGGTAACGGCAGTAGCGGGGATCCACAACCGGGTTGTGCACAAAGTAGAATTATAGGAGAAACTGACCTGAATATTATATAAACGGTAGTGTGAAAATTCGTGCTGGACTGAACTCATGACCTCGAATACTGACGAGCGCTCTACCAACTGAGTAGACTTGATTTCAAGTCTGAGATCGTGGTTATTTTTGTCTGCATCAGCCAAACTGCTTTCCCCTACAGCCGTAACTGCGATCTCAGACTTGACCTCTTGTTGTGGGATTTATGTATTCCAATTAAAATTTGCATAATATGGATGCTAAAGAATGGTCAATCAGGAGGCCAAAAACAAAACCAGGCCGCGTCTATTTCTAACAGGTTACAATCGCTTAAAATTATTTAAAATAAATTAACATAATTCTTGTACAAAAAAAGCCTTTGAAAGTTTTAATTTAATGAAGATCTCTCCAAAGCACAAAATAAAATACATAATTCCTTCTCTACAAAGTCTTACCTACAGTTTAAATGGAATCGTTGAGTACATCTCCTCCATGTATGATAGGACTAGTACGTACACTGTGGAATCTCAATTGGTAGTAGTGGGAAAGGTAGTACTAGTTTTGAAAACTCGGCGGTTTCGGTACAATTCAGTATGCCTGATCGTCCTCAGGAGAAAATTTGAATATTCGTACATGTTACGGAAGGCACCAATCGGATTCGATTGTTCCGTCCACTTTGGACTAATTCGCAATAGGGGGTGTGCAAAACCGACGAACAACATTCCCAAGTCAGTTAATGTGGAGGTTAATACACAAGAGGGCGCAATTTTTTTGATACTGCAGAGGCGTATTGGCTTGTAAGACAAAAAACCACGATCACAGACTTGGAAGTCTACCAGCTGAGCTATATATACACAATACAATACAATTTATTATGGACTATAATTTATGCTTTAACCAGAAAACATACAAATCTCCTTGGTGATACATGTATAAAGTTTCTCGATCTGTCTGTATACATTGTAAAGAAATGGCATCGCATCGAAGGCTGGTTGGTAACGAAGTGGGGTTATGGTCGGTGTTGCGTTTTTCGCTGGTTTTATTTTATGGTAACATTAAAGCACTCGGGTGCTCCTTATTCCAGTGATCTATGGCGATCTGGGATTATCGGATCGATTATTGTACGCTATGTTAAACATTTTGAGTAAGTATAGAACACACTGATCCTGGTTAAAAATGTAAGATAAAAGTACGTAGTGAACTAAAATAATCATCTAAAAAGGGGATGAATTCTGCCCAGATTCCCAAGACTTTTCCGCGTAATATTTCTATCTGCAGTAAAGTGGAAAGTTATATATTTGAATCACCGACAGATTCGAGGGCAATGGTAGTCTAGTGGTTAGAACTGGCCTGTATCAAAGTGATAGCGAGTTCGAGACAACGTTGTGTCAGATTTTTTCGCTTGTTACTAGCAACATTCATTGCAGCAAAGCCTTCCATTTGACTGATTTCTTTCCTTTGTTATCATTGAGGTGAGAAGTGTATACTAAACACTAAAAGAAACCCACCGTGTTGTTTTAAATTTTGAGACTTATGAAAACATATTTGACGGTTAGCCTGATTACATCATTGCCAAGATATTTTGCGGATATCGTTCAGGCATCGGAACACAACCAGGTTGATTGTTCGCTTTCATCCTTTGCATTGTGGCTCAAATAACCTGAACTCGGGGGTTATCCTTTTGTCATCAGCTTTATTTGTCTGTTACATAATGTCTTGGAGCACTTTTAAACAAGACCCCATTATTGGAATGTTCATTTGCTGAAGGTATTGCCCAGGTCCGCATCCGTCGCCTCATGAAAGTATGCACCGAAGGTGTCGGGCAAGCAATCGACAATCGTGGCGGTTATACCCCACTGAACAAACCCAACATGCTGGTTATGGTGTCTTTTGGTCAATAAAGGTGATGACAAAAGGATAACCCATTTTGCTTGAGTTCAGGGGCGGCTTTTTGAGCCACAATGCAAAGTTGTGAGAAATGAACGGTACCCCACACAATCAACAAAGTTGATGCGCAACGTTATCACAAATCTTGCTTGCAACATGTGTGTCGATGATCAGTTGAAATCGTCATATCATGTTTATACTCATGTCCTAAAATTTAACAATTTTTAAAAACAGGTGGGGACTTTTTTTGAGGTGTTTAGATTTGCAAGGGATTTCGCATCCAAAAGAACAACCGCAAATTATGATGAATGTAAGAATGGTAATGTGTACAGTATGTCCCAAAAAGTGTCACTGTAACTATTTCTGAAAATATACCAAAACAAAATAAATTTTGGAACTTTTCAATTGCACAGATACTCCCTTCTCCGGGCCCAAACACCTGTGATTACATAAAACTCACAGGTGTTTAGGCCAAGGATTAGAGTATCTGTGAATTGAAAAAGTTCCAAAATGTATTGGGTTGCATATTTTCAGAAATGGTTTAATGACTTTGGGACATACTGTATATATATACCGGTACCAGACTCGAACCCGCGACCTCTCGGATACCGTAAATCCGATTTTCTTTTTTGTCAACCCAAATTTAAGATGACATAAAGTATTTTGGAAATAAGTTTTTGTCTTCTGGAGACATAAATTCTATGTTGGAATGAACACAATCAAATAAGCTGAAACGCATGGCTTTCACTTGTATGACTCCGATTCCGACTCGAGTCACATTTTTTTGCTGACTCGGACTTGGAATCGAGTCATGATTAACAATGACACGGACTCGGACTCGACCTTCGGACTTGGGACTCGAACTCGATATTTGTTGCTCGGGCTTGACGGCAAAATGCCCAAATATTTAATATTTTAAAACATTCAAAAATTAAGAATATTCTTGAAAAATAGTGTTTTAAACAATGCGTACAGTTTTATAACATTGATGCCGTGCATCCCATTCCGTTGTAGTAATCTAATGGGAATTGATTACGCAGCGGCCGAATGAAAACTGTGTCTTCCAGAAATTGATTACAATAGTAGTATATGTGCCGCAAATCTACCAACATTGTGGCGGTGGAACACAATTTTTTTTATTTTTTTTTATTTTTTTATTTTTTTTTATTTTTTTTTTATGACGTCATTTCGGCCAAGTAAAAAAAAATTATGGTGTTCCACCACCACAAAGTGCACCCACCACCACAAACTGCACACCACCGCCACATTCCACAACTGCACTGTGGTGAAATGTGGTTCTTGCCGTTACAAACTGCACAAAATCACTGCAGACAAACTGCAGTTTCCACCGCCACAATGTTGGTAGATTTGCGGCACACATGATTGAATTTTTTTTTTTTTTTTTCAACCACAATTTTACCACTGCACACAACTGCATACAAAATACTGCATAAAAAATTATGGTGTTCCACCACCACAAAGTGCACCCACCACCACAAACTGCACACCACCGCCACATTCCACAACTGCACTGTGGAGAAATGTGGTTCTTGCCGTTACAAACTGCACAAAATCACTGCAGACAAACTGCAGTTTCCACCGCCACAATGTTGGTAGATTTGCGGCACATATACTACTTACAATGAAACGATGTCCTAACAAAATTTAGTCACTTTTGCTATCTCTTACATTTTTTCACTTAACTTTATTTCCTGACATAGGATTTTGTTTTTACTTTTGATTTTTTAGAGTGACTCGTGACTCGGAATCGACCTTTGTGACTCGGACTCAACCCATATGACTCGGGACTTGGGGGTTGATGACTCGAATACAAGTCTGTATTTTAGTGTATATGACTAGCTGTTATGTAATTAAATGAATCATAGACCACCGTTTTGTATTTGACACAGTTCCCATAATTGCAGCGGTCTCGCACCTCTTGGGCAGCCGTTTCGTCACCATCGCTGGTGCATTAATGTCCACCTTGGGACTTATTCTGGCGTCGCAGTCATCGAGTGTATTTCAACTGTCTGTTCTTACGGTTGGACTATCAGGTATCATCTATTATTGCAATCAATCGATACAAAAAATTATACTCAGTACTTCATTCCTTTCAATAGCGTATGCCATGAATCAACTTGTAATCATTTACCAATTTTGCAATCCCGATGACAAAAAATCATGTTGCGTATAGCTCTGTTAAACCCTATTACGGTGCTGGAATTTTGTTGTTGCATCCTCAGGCCTCGGTATCGGGAACATAGTGCTCTCTACATATTTTCTCTAATCTTCAGCAGATTTCTATGAACCTTCAGATATCGGACTTGAACAAAATAATTTATCAAAATGTGGTAAACGCTTTCCATAGGTCAACGGTAGGCATCCACCACAGGGCCATGTTGATCCTCCATTATACAAAAGGAGCTCATTAAGGAATTCACAAAGGAATTTACTCAGTATATTGCTAAATGTGTTTGCGCGATGATAGACCAACATGGCGTCCAGTGGCTTTAAATGGAAGCCTATGATATCCAGTCACCGTAATTATAGTAGAGATCAGTGGTTTACTGGAAAGCATAGGCGTTTTTCAAAATGAACGTGCTTGCCTAAATCCCATCCACAAAATCGATTGTTAGATTTTAATGATATCTCAATAAAAAACATGAAAATTGTTATAAGGCAGCTTTAAATTAATCAAACATGTCATTTTCTACAGGCATTGGATCAGCATTATGTGCTTTCACAACGCGTGCTGTAATGTCATCATATTTTAAGGAAAAGTATGCATTAGCTATTGCAATAACGAACTTAGGCATTTCCTCGGGGTTCATGGTGTTCGGTCCCGTTACACAAATCATTTTGGATACCTACGGCTGGAGAGGAACCATGCTGTTACTGGGAGGATTCAACTTCCATCTTATACTGTGTGGTGCATTAATGAGAAATAAACCATCCCCATCTGTTGAGAGTCCATATGAAGAGGTATCACTTAGTGACGAGGAAGACCAATGTGGTCTTAGTAGTGAGGAGGAAAGTCATACTGAATGTGGCGACAGTAAATCAAATCAAGATAGTTGTGAAGGAACATCGAAAAGCGGCTGTTGCCAGCGTCTAATAACGGCAATGGATTTTGCAGCGCTAACAAATCTGAGGTTCGTTCTACTCACTATGGGGAAAAGCGCTTGTTTATTTAGCTATGGTGGTTGGTTGGTGTACATGGTGCCACACGGTCAATTCCAAGGACTGAATGAAGTTGAGGCGTCATATTTACCTACAGCAAATGGACTGGGAAACATTCTCGGTGTGCTGTCACCCCTACTTGAGCAGATTTGTATTCAAATAACCATGTCTGTTTGGGCATGTTTAGGGGGTGCAATCGTGGGCGCTTCCTTTCTTGCATGTGCTTTTATTAAACCGTTTGGTGGGCAGATGGTGATTATGTGTTTGAATGGAGTGGGCATCGGTGTGTTGTATACAGCTGTTGACGCCATGATAAGATTCGTCTCAACAACCGATGACCGGTTCGTTAATATACTGGGGTGGTACACTCTCTTTCCCGCCATAACTGGACTTGTTGGTGGATTTTTCACAGGTTTGTAGCAATGTCAGTTTCTTTTTCTTTATTTCGAGTTTTCTGACTGTAATAATTAACTTGAATGTGCAGATCCTATAACAAAATACTGGAATATCAGGGAATATCATTTACGCATAAGATTTTCTATATTGTAAATGCTGACAACATAGTTAAGCCCCGCCCATCATATAGTAACTGCCTAGTAACCGTGGCACACGGGTGCCGACTGGCCTCCTGCGCGACAGCGCGCGTACAGCTAAGATTTTAACATGTGGTACATTTGAAGCGTATAATTGCGGCTGTGATTGGTCAATACGTAATGGGCGGGCGTAATAGCCCGGTCCACAACCGGTTATAAATGACTGTTTCAAAAAACTTGATGATGGTGATGGTTCCAAACATCCAAAGATTATTATGTCATTTTTGTGAAATTGTACTACTTTTTTTAATGGACCACGACGTGATCCATTTTCCACGTTAGAATAAATGCAAAACAATAGGAATGTCTTTTCGCTATTTTCTCGTTAATGACACACTGGAATGAGGTGAAACGCAATCACATGTTATTTTCTCTTCATATCACTTGACTCTTATAGACTATGAATAGCGTACCGTATTCACAGACATTGTTAAGAATGGGGTGAACAATTCCTTAAGACGATCGACAAAACAATAATGGTAATAATAGCATTATCATTGTGATAAAACAAATTCTTTACAGGCACACTCGGAGATAAAACATGATAATTTTGAGCCAGCTAACGGACTCTGACGATCGATTGACCTATACAGCTAATATATATCTAATTAACCCTATTAGGCTGGAGGACACAATGTGCGTCCTATGATATTTTATATAACATCTCCAGAACGCTTTTGTCCAATCACGCTGAAATTTCCTGACTTTTCCTAACTATTCTTTGGGACCCCTCATACCAAAATCAACGATAATGGTTGTTCATGGTTGCCATTTTTATTTGAACAGTTCCAATTGAATTTACATTTTTTTCAATACTAGATTTTGATACTGTAAGACATTCAACATGTGTTTTGGGGTTGTGTGTGACTACTTCCAATGCATTCTGGAAATTCAATATGGCTGACACTGGGTTTAAATGCAATATATTTTGTCCCCAAAACATTATTTTTATGGGTTTTGTTCAGAATATTTTTGCTCAATATATAAATGTATGACATAGGTAGTACCATGTATGTTATTATATCTGCCTTTATTGTGCTTATTGTAAAAAAAAAACTTTTTTTTAATCTTTAAAATGTGATGTCACATTGCTGCTCGTACTGAAGACAACATCCGTGCCAAATTCCATGGTCAACGGATGAAAGAAAATTAACGAAGTTATGGGAAAATAATATTTTTGACCAAAAGTGAGGGAAAATTACAAAAATGGGTATTGCGCCCCCTAACGGTGACCTATTCGATAGATCATGTAAAATGTAACATGCCTATATGAAGTTTAGTCGTACAAATCGGCTGAAGAATACAGAGAATAGGCCTGAGAACGGAAAAAAGACAGGCCTGATAGGTTTAAGTTAATATAGGTACATCGAAATAATGCTATTTAGACTGTATCAATAACAAATCATCAATTGTTTTTCTTCTTTTGTTTCAGGATGGACCTATGAATGGACAGGAAGCTTTGAATTGTCACTCATTGTGCATAGTGTTGTTGTATGGGTATCGATTCCACTATACATCATCGATGCTATATATTCGAAAAAACGACTCACTGAAGATAGTGACCATTTTTAATGGCAGGCATTCGGATAATGAAATGCCAAAATGGGCAACAATATAAAATGTGAAAAAAATTAGACCTAAATAGAATTATATGTCTGTAATGTAAAAATACGAAAGTTTCTTTGAGAAGCGATAATTACTGTGGTCATTACCTATTGTGCACAGTATGCCTACCAATTGGCATACGTGCTGAAAGAAGCGCTGAAGCGACAACAGATTAACCAATCAGGCTCCACCGCCAACACCAGCATGATTATGAATATGGATGAGGTGAACTGTCTAAGCTAGCAAACCACCTATTGTTTAGTGGTATAAACAATCAAAGGTGTTAATTGGATCTACCAGACTACTGATGGGATCAAGAAGTTTGACCTTGACGGGATGTGATTTTTGTCTGCAGTATATCTTCGTCCATATGTACTAAAACCGTGTACCTACCATGCTTCGATATGATATTTTATTCTTCGTTCGATTACAGGTTTTCAAAAATTATAATATCTATCGTCTTCCCTAAGATAATTTATCTCGGGATGTCGACATTCTGAAAGTAGATAATTTATCGTACTAAGGTTAATTGTGCTAAGTAAGCAACATGCAATTACCAAGAAAATCACCGGGAAATTATGTTTATAATAGTATTGTACTTGTAGCGGGGTAAGCTGGACCATGGAGGAAGACTCTCTTTCTTCCTCCATGGCTGGACAGACTTGTTGTGGCCGCATTCAAAGAAAACGGTGAATTCGCGGAAAAGGGGGGTTCACAGCAAAATAAATATTTCCCTTAATTTTAAAGAGTGAAAGTGATTTCAGTTAATTAGTTTCCTGATTTTTTTCCTTTTCTCTTCTCAGAAAGTTATAACATTAAAAGTTGCTTTAGAGCCCATCTATAACAGTGTTTGCTTAAAAGGACAAGGCATGGAATCTGAATGCTAGTTTTAGATTAACTCAGTGACTGAAAATAATACCCCACATAGTCATTTTACCCGGCGTTGCTGCTGCATAAATGAGCCAGTAATTTTCAGTCACTGTGTTGATCTTAAACTAGGACACCGATTCCATGCACTGTTGAAAGTATGCACTGATCGTGATGATTTGCAAAAAAAATAGTTCAAACTGCAACTGGACGGATGATTAATGATGACCGGGGTTTATCTTTGAATATGTCTGGTTTTGAATAGAATATGCACAGTAGATGGCTGTGAACACTCATCCCATGATACAGGTTTTCTGGATAGCAACACAAATTCTTAATATGATTTATTTTTAATAAGGCACTAATATTACATCTCAAATCTACATTTCAAATTACAACTAAATATTAAATAAATTCTTGATATTGTGGAGACGTACAAAATCTACACACTCTGCTCATACTTTTTCCAGGCTGGAAATGTCCTGGGTACTCTAAAGGTCATGACACGCAAAATGTAAACGAATCACGGTCAAACTGAAATAATAGAATCAGTGAATGTTAGCGACCTTCGTCGCTTAAACTATCTCGATGGTTCTTGTATTGTCACCGACAATGTATTGTTATTTAAATAAAGGGTTACACACTTTGCATAGGGATATGGATCAACTTTCTTCCTGACCAGTGACTTTGAGGAATGTCTGGCATGCGCTAGCAGTCACGTTGGCGGGTCTGCCGGCTTGCCAGCCCAGGACACGGGGCGGGATCTTTGGATCATTGTTCCTGTCTTCGTTGAGTTCGGTTGGTTTCTATTTTGTAGTCACTCTTCATCCCAGAATGCTCCTGAAAGCCGCCGTATACCCCAGATATATGTACTGTGTTTAGCTCCCTTTGTGTGTGTTGGTTCTCTACCCTGGAAACGATTTGTAAAAAGTTTAATAAGTAATTTATCACCTTGTTAATGGGTTGACAATTTGATAGATTTGGGTGGCAATTATTTCAATTGTATTTCTAAATCTAAGATTTAATGAAATTGAATTTGGTATATTTAATTGAATATACTGATTTAATGTATAATTGTTTTCTATATAGTTTCACCTGCGTCTGCTTTCGGCTCCGCTGAGTGCAATAAATGGGGTAAAACCACATAAAGAGTCTTCCATCTCTTTTATTGAGTCACACACAGCTCTGACAGTTATTTTATTGGAAAGAATGTCGTATCCGGCCGCCACTTTTTAAGGTCTTTTTTTGATTTTTTTTGCAACCTAACCAGTTAACTTGAAAACTCATTCTATCGATTTTTGGTGGTACAGAAAGCGAAAACTATCTTTAAAATCCACTTTTATGATGGTTTTCGGACTTGATTTCCCTTCTAAAAAATCCTCCCCTTCAGAAAATAGAAGAATCCTATTATAGTTGCCACTACGCATGTACAATGACTGTGTTGGTCACTAATTGTGGAGTTTACAACATCAGACTGACGTGACTGAGGAAGTCATCGTATACCAAAAATGCCTGATTTTTCATGAAATAAATATCCTGGAATAATTTGAAGTATATGTCCATCATCATCCATATGTTCTCCACCTTACCAGGTAGGTAAGATTACATTATTGGTTATATTTAATGAAAAATAGTGGCGGCCAGATACGACATTCTACCCATTTTATTTACTAGCTTGGCCACGATATAGGTTTGGAGGTAACCTCTGCTTCATAATATATCATTAGTTCATAATACAATTAAAAATGTAATCAACTGTTCAATGTAAAATCTACGGAAGCTTAAATGACCATCCTGTTACCGCGTTACTTAGAAGTGGAAACATGGGAAAATGCACAACATATTACGGATTTCAAAGATATTTTTCTCAGAAACAGAATTCCACGACAATGTGTCTGTGAAACACGGAATACCATGATAATGTATCTGTGAAACACTGGCGGAATTCCATGATAACGTATCTGTGAAACACGGAATTCGACGATAATGTAGAGAAAGGAAGGGTAAAACCATGTGTAAAACCATGGAGGAAGGATGGTAAAACCATGTGCCTGATTTTCGTGTACATTCCATTGTACATGTACATGTATGTACACGTCATATAGTAGCAGCATGCGGTGCCTGACATGCCATCACGGTTTCGGAGAATCATGGAGTTGGAGTCCCTGTTTCCAAGAAACGTTATCATAAAGTTCCGTATTTTCTAGATATATTATCATGGGATTCCGTGTTTCACAGATACATGATCGTGGAATTCCGTGTTTCTGAGAAAAATATCTTTGAAATCCGTAATAGCATGTTTTCCACGTTTCCACGATAAATTATCTAAGTAACGCGGTAACAGGATGGTCATTTAAGCTTCCGTAAAAACCGGCCATGAACAAGGAAAATTTCGCTCTACGCATTTACCATGCATTTCTACGCATTTTCCATGCACTGATTCGAGACGAATATATATATATATATATATTCCCTTTCCCTATAAATGGATGAGTTTTTATGTTGTATTTTGTCAAAGCCTCTGATGAAGGTCCGGATTGGATCGAAAGCTAAGGCCACCCTCCCGATTTAATTTATATATATATATATATATATATATATATATATATATATATATATATGTATATGTATATATGTATATATATATATGTGTATATATATAAGTGTATATATATATCTATATATATATATATATATATATATATATATATATATATACTGCTTAAATGTAACGGTCTGTCTTGAAGTAGAGTGCTCAATGCCACATAGACAGAGCGTAATATATATAGTAAAACTAGTGGAACGCTGGTAGTTGTAACTCGAGTTTCACGCGTTATGCGATCATCAGACAACTGATCAGTTGTCTGATGATCGCATAACGCGTGAAACTCGGAGTTACAACTACCAGCGTTCCACTAGTTTTACTACAAGTATATATATATATATATATATATATATATATATATATATTTATATATATATATATATATATATCTATATATATCTATATATATACATATATATATATATATATATATATATATAAAATTAAAAAATTGGGCCCACAACTGAAAACCCTGGCTATATTTACCGTATTGACAAATGATACAATATATAAAGAAATATTACTTTGTATTCAGATCATGTAGGCCCTAATATAGAAAAAGGAATAATACAGAAGAAAATTTACGTAAATGTGAAGAAAGATCACTTAAGGATTGCTGAATATTCCGACAGCCTATAATTCCGACTACCAACTTCGACATAATTTAAATTCGCCAGATAGCCTAGCTTTAGCCAAATTCATCGGCCTAGGCCTACATAGTATAAAACTGCCTGACCAACCAGTAATGTAGCTCATGGGGTGGGACGGGGGTTGGCCCCTTGTCCGCCCTTTCGGAAATAAAGAATTGTTTCGTGTACGGGAAAATAATACTAAAATAGAGCTAATATTTCGACTGCCCAATACAAATTATCCATGTTACGTTGATGCCATTAGTGGGGTGCCATGGTCGAGCGGTTTAGTGCATCGGATTTGTGTTCTGATGGCTGAGTCGTCAGAGTGCGTGGGTTCGAAGCCTTGCCGCGACCATGGTGCTTGTCTCCTTGAGCAAGACACTTTACCATAATTGCTTCGAGGGCCGAATTGATTTCTTCCTCCATGATTGAACCCAGCCACTGGGGATGTACAAGCCAGAGCATGCTTAGTGCCGGTCCCAAGCCCGGATAAATGGGAGGGTTGCGTCAGGAAGGGCATCCGGCGTAAAAACCTATGCCGATTTAAATATGCGGATCATGATCCGCTGTGGCGACCCCTAACGGGAGCAGCCGAAAGAGGACAACAACGTTGATGCCATTACATGATGTCATCTTACGTTGACGTCATTCTGAGATAAATTATCTCAGGATCCTCAACAAGTGAAATGACACTTCCAGAGCTCGGAATATTTCACCTTAAGTGTTTCGAGATGTGTTGTTTGGTATTGAACCTATAAAAATTAGAAGTTCTGAACATTAATTACAATCATTTTACTTGCAGTCGTACTGAATTTGCGCAAAGTAACATTAAATCCCCACGAAAAGCACCGATAAAGTAATGTTTATAAAGTACCGAATATATAAAGTATGTTATAAAGTAACCCCAAGGCACCGGCAAACACTTACGATAAACAC
This sequence comes from Zoroaster sp. YZ-2022, assembly GCA_029582265.1. Classification (NCBI taxonomy): domain Eukaryota; kingdom Metazoa; phylum Echinodermata; class Asteroidea; order Forcipulatida; family Zoroasteridae; genus Zoroaster; species Zoroaster sp. YZ-2022. The sequence goes on along the minus strand of CM055829.1, from coordinate 37,376,358 downwards.
AAAAGAGGGGACCTGAGAGTTACGCTTTTATAACAGAAAGATTGTTCTTGCAGTAGGTATAGCTGCACGGACGTGTTTTTGCCGCGTTCAACGAAAACGGTGAATTCACAAAGAAAGCAACTCAGAAAAACGAGAGTCAAGAGTGATTTCAGTTAATTAGTTTCCCGATTTCCTGTTTTTATTTTTATTTTCTTAGAACTTTATAACATTAAAAGTTGCTTTAGATCCCATCTATTAACGCGCTTGCTTAAAGGGATAGTATCGCCACGATCGACAGGGCATGAAATCGGAATGCCAGTTTTAGATTAACTCAATGACTGCAAATAATACCCCACATAGTCATTTTACCGTTGCTGCTGCATAAATGAGCCAGTAATTTTCAGTCACTGTGTTGATCTTAAACAAGGACACCGGTTCCCAACGGCGCACCCAGGATTTTGTCTTCGGGGGGGCTCAAAGAATTTTACTCACAAATCAACTAGGCCTATAGTATGTATATGTACCAGTGATGTAGTGCCTTGATGCTGAGCCTTGGCCTTAAGGCTGCCTTAAGGCTTGATTTTAGGGCCTTGGCCTTAGCCTTAAGGCTTGCCGATTCTTATGTGGAGATAACTTCTTCCGTCCTTGACGAGGTTTGCCCCTTAGTTACCAGGGAGCGTACTGTCAAGTCACGCCTGCCATGGTACAATGACATCATTCATGCAGAGAGACGAAATCGACGCCGCCTCGAGGAAATGGAAAAGCAGCAACCCGCTTTAGACAAACTCAACTTCATGGCTCAGAAAGACCGTGTCAATAAACTCATTACGGACTCTAAGATTAAATATTTTTCTGAGAAATGTACCAATTGTAATGTAAAAGACATGTATGCCACTATCAATGGTCTACTTAACAAATCTACTAGAATACTCCCGGTTCGTGATTCCAATATGGAGCTTGCTGATAATTTTTTATCCTTTTTCATAAATAAGGTTGAAAAAATAAGGTCTAATGTTCGCTCTCAGGTGCTCCCATCAGTTATTGAACCCCTGCCAACTAACAGCGAATCTTCCATGTCCGGGTTTGAGCAGCTCACTAGTGAAGAGGTGAAGCAAATTGTCATGCGTTTTCCCAGTAAATCTTGCTCGCTTGACTCCTTACCATCTTGGCTGGTTAAAGAAAATATACCCACTCTGCTTCCAGTTATCACCACTATTGTTAACGCTTCCCTTTCAACTGGTATATTCCCGTCCAATCTCAAACATTCAATCATAGCCCCAGTTATCAAAAAGATTTCTCTCGATCGCAATGATTTACAGAGTTACCGACCTGTGGCAAACATACCATTTTTGTCCAAGGTTATTGAGAAGGCGGCTACATGTCAAGTGATTGACCACGTGAACAGTAACGACCTTGGGGAACTATTTCAGTCTGCGTACAAGCGCCATCATAGTACAGAGACTGCCCTTCTTAGGGTCAAAAATGATATTCTCCTGTCCCTTGATAACAATAAAGCTGTTCTCATGGTCTTACTTGACATGTCGGCCGCCTTCGACACCATTGATCACAATATCCTCTTGCAGAGACTTCTGAGCCAATTTGGCATAGATGGTACTGTGTACTCATGGTTCCGCACAGGTCTACCTCAGTCAACGTACAATTCAGGTTTCTATTGAAGGTGACGTATCCCGGGAACATGTTCTTACCTATTCTCTCCCTCAGGGTTCAATTGTTAGTCCGTTAGGATTCATCTTGTACATTACTCCCATTGGAGATATTATTCGTGAATATAACATCATGTTTCATCAGTACGCCGATGATATCCAACTATATGCTGAATTTGACCCCAGGAGTGATAGCGATCGTCAACGGGTACTTTCCAGTCTTTCATCTTGCATATTTATGATCAATAAATGGATGTCACAAAATATGCTGCAACTCAACCAGAATAAGACAGAGTTCTTTGTCTTTGCCAATAACCACATTCTTCCCTCTCTTACCAACCTGGAGTTAAGATTGGAAAATCTTCATATTCACACATCAACTTCTATTAAAGATTTAGGCATTATCCTAGATCATTCTTTGAATATGTCTAATCATGTCAGCTCTATTTGTAGAATCGTTAATTTTCATATTCGCAACCTATGGCGCATCCGTCGTTTTATCACACAAGATGCCTGCCATCATGCCGTCAGAAGTCTGGTCCTGTCCCGCCTTGACTACGCCAATTCTGTTTTGTTTGGTGCGCGGGAACTCGACCTGAAGCGCATTCAACGCCTGCAAATAAGGCTGCGCGGCTTGTCTTCGTTGTGGACGGGACCAGCCTTCCGCTGGCCTGCTGACAGATCTACATTGGTTACCTGTTAAAGAAAGGATTCATTTCAAAATGTTCACTCTTATCTATAAAATTCTTCATGGTCAAGCTCCTTCATATCTTGCCGATTTAATACACTTACATATCGATAATGTCCCTGATGTTCACAGACATCGGCTCCGCTCATCTTCAGACTTGACCCGGCTTTCTATTCCTAGATCTAAAAAGAAAGCTGGTGACAGTGCCTTTGCAGTTGCTGCGCCTCGCCTATGGAACACGCTCCCTGCAGGTCTAAGAGAGGCTGCTTCGTTGTCTGTTTTCAAACCCCTCCTCAAGACCTTTTTATTCCCAGAACCGTCCTAATTTGCTTATTTTGCTTATTTTCTTTGTTAGTCGGTTAGTTGTTGGTTTAGTTTTTGTATTATGTTCTTGTTCATACTATACTTCCTTGTTTTGTTAGGCGCTCTGTTCTTCGTATAGCGCCATATAAATGCTCTGTATTATTATTTATTATTATGAGGGCAAAAGCCTTGGCCTTGAGGGTCAAAGCCTTGCAACTTTAGGGCCTTGCTCTTCAAGGCCCATCGATTTTTGAATTTTTCAGGTAAATTTGTTTGAAATTTTGCTTTTCTACAAACATACAACTTGGAGTCAGCTGTCTGCAAAGTCTGCAGTATCTAATTTAATCATGTTTTACCATGGAGGAGGGAAAACACCCTAGATTTGTGTGTTGACACACTTTCACTTTTACAGCATCACATGTTGTTACCATGATAGTACATTTTGCTGCTTCCCCCAAAACAAAGCTATAATAATTTTCTTTATACTTGTACTTGTGGGGCCGGGGAGATATAATTATACTTAACTTGCATACAGTTATATGGGGTAGATAGAACATCATCTGATTTGTGCTGTGGACTGCTTTATTTATTTATTTATCGTATGGTTCATACAAAGTTAACATGACAAGGTTAGGTTATGGATCCAGTTTAATGCAGACTGGTCGAGTTCAGTTAAATTTCCATCACATCTGTAAATAATACAGTCATGAACGATGTGATGTACAGTCTGGTCATCATGACCACAGGTACATTTAGCGTTGTCACTTAGTCCCATGCGGAGCATGTTATGTCCAAATCGGCCATGGCCAATTCTTAGTCTGTTAAGTTTGACCCAGCAGTGGCGAAATGTAGTTAAATATCCACGTCCTGGATTCTGATTCTTGCCACATATTCCGCCACGTGTTTAGTGCCCAAGTCTTTGGGTGCGATCCGGTGCTAATTTCTAGCAGTTTGTGAGCTTGTTGATGGAAAGGATTTCTTGATGGCAGTCGCAGTTGTGGTGGGGGTTTTTGATTGGTGTTTGTCAACAGTTGATGAAGCAGATGGAGTCACACCCAGCGGCACGTCGCGCAAGAGCAAGGTATTGCTGCTGTCGTCTCACTTCATAAGGAGCAATTCCACTGACTACTGGAAGGTATTGAGTGGGAGTTGATCTGATACATCCTGAGATGATGCGCATGGTGTTGTTAAGGGCTACGTCAATCTTGCTGGTGTGGGTGCTCCTTGCCCATACCGGTGCACAGTACTCTGCAACAGAGTATACTTAAGCTATTGCTGAGATTCGAAGAACGTTGTAGTCTGCGCCCCAGGAAAGGCCTGCTAGTTGTCTAATGAGACAGTTGCGAGCGTTGGCTTTCTGTGCGAGCTGTGTGAGATGGCTTTTGTATGTTAGAGATCTGTCCAAAGTAACACCAAGATACTTGGGGAAATCATCATACGGGATGGTTGTGCCATTGCAAATGACTTTGATTTTGTAGTTAGCCAGTCTAGTTGCTAAACAGTTTTGGTGATGTTAAGTCGGAGTCTCCAGTTTTTGAAGTAACGGCTTAAGGATTCCATATCGGTGCCAAGTGTTGTTTCAAGCTTGTTAAATTTTTTGGCAGAGGTTAGGAGTGCTATGTCATCTGCGTAGATGTATTTCTTTGAGACAGTGGTTGGTAGGTCAGCAGTGTAAATGTTGAATTAAATCGGTGCGAGCACTGAGCCCTGCGGGACCCCGTTTTCAGGAAGCATTTTTTACTGGTTTCTTCGCCAACCGTCATTGTAAAGCTTCTGCAGGTGATCATTGTCATGAGAAAGTTTACTAAGGTTTTATCAGGTATGATTTTGTGTAGTTTTAGGGCAAGACCTTTATGCCATACCGTGTCATATGCTACTGATAGATCGACCAGTACAGCACCGTTTTTGAGACCTTTTTGGAAGTTGTCCTCTATGTCTTCCGTGAGGAGTGTTACTTGGTCTGTTGTACAGCGTCCTGTACGGAAGACGGCCTGCTCAGGTGGGAGTTGAGGATCCACAATGGGTTGGATACGATTGTATATTAGTCTCTCCATCACTTTGTAGATTATGCACAGTAGGCTTATTGGACGGTAGCTGCGAGGGTCTTCGGCGGCCTTGTCCGGTTTGAGAATTCCCATTACTTTAGCATGTCTCCATATTTTTGGGATTTTCTGAACTTTGATACAGGTGCTGAAGTAATCTCGAAGCCGTTCAGTGGATTTTGGTCCAAGATTTTTGACAAATTCTGGGTGAATGTAGTCTGGTCTGTTTTAGGTAATGCTAATATTTCTAACCATGATGGCCCAGAAAATTAAATTACTTCCATGTTACATAATAACGAGGTAACATCAGTTAAAAACAGCCGTTCTTGGATCCCCCTTTTGTTATACTTTTGTTATACCTTTTGTTAATGTGCATCAGTATGGAAGCAAACCATTCTTTTTGTTATATTTAAATGGTATCCACGAAGACCTGAACTTCTACTCAGTCATATATTTGTACGTGAAGTTTTTATTCTTACTTTGAGCGATTCGTTATGATGTTTATATTAGTAGTAATTTTATACTAGAGGGCCTTGGCCTTGAGGGTTAAGCCTTGGCCTTAGCCTTAAGGCTTGAGGGTCAAAGCCTTGGCCTTGAGGGTCAAAGCCTTGGCCTTGGCCTTGGCCTTGAGGATCAAAGCCTTTGCTCCAACACTGATATGTACGTATGTATGTAATTTTGGGTTGTATGTATGTATAATATGTATGGATGGATCTTCTCATTAGGAACTCGGTAACCTCCCATGGAGGGGCATAAACGCCAAGCTGGCAAGAGCCAATCTCACTCACACACAAACATTAGTGTATCGTCTATAATTACGAACTGCACAAATCAATCAATTGTGATTCAGTAACTAGACGACAATACTTAATATAGGCATTGTGAAATCAGCGATCAGCCTGGGATTCCGAACTCACAACCTTGTGATTGCAAACCCTGCAGTCTAACCACGTGACCACGGTGCCATTAGTATAATAGGGGGCAGCAATTTTTAACCTCTATAAAATTGTCCTAGTAGAGGCATAGGATGTAAGGGTGTTCAAAAACTGGTTAGGTAGAGGCGTAGGGTATAATAATAAGGGTGTTCAAAAACTGGCTCCTTAATCCTTTCATTTATGATACCTATAGTTGTTGATTGAAAAAAATCATTTATTTGTGACAAATGTACAACTTTACTTAATAAATCTAGTGAGGCAATAATATTAAAGTGAAAAGTCCAATCTACTACGCGGTGCTACCTACTTTCCATCAATGGGCGGCAAATTCCATGAACAAGTGGGCAGCAAACCCAGATCCTACCGCGGTAATCTTTTTCTTTTTTTGTTGTTGCTAAAACGGTGTCACATAATAATTATTTATATCAGATTACTGTTAAAAAATAAAATTAAAACCCTAACCTGGGCATGTATGTGATGTGTAATTTGGAAAGGGTAGGATTGCAGGCCTTTTTAATGCCCTGCACATAGCCGAGTTAAAGAAAAATGGAGTAAAGGAAGCAACACATAATAAAATATGATTGGATCTGGTCGTTGCACCAGAGTTACATGTTCATGCATATTCATTATACAACATCTAAAAATAAATCATTGTGGGCAAACAAAAATGTATTACTTTTTCCTTACACGTGTCCGGCATTCCCCTTGAAAAGGGAAAAACACTTAAATTTGAAAAATGCCAGAACCACGTAAAATATATTTTAGCCCGGACAAATTGGCACGTTGGTTTCAAATGTTTATGTTATTGTTGCAATTTTTAAACAATTATAGTGAGATTTCATGAGACATCATAATAAAATAATTTTGGCAGAAAGAAGGAAAAAATGCGAGTGGCATAAGATGAAAAGAAATCCACCCTGCCGCCGGGCCGGGAAAAAAAACATTTGCAACTTTTCTCCTCCCCTCTCTCTCTCCTTTTTTTTCCTTCTTCTTTTTGTCCCTTTTTTTTCGGGGACCCTCTTGGGGGGGGGGGGGGCTCAAGCCCCCGAGCCCCCCCCCATGGGTGCGCCGCTGCCGGTTCCATGGCATGTTGAAATATGCTCTGATTGTGACGATACTGCTCCTTTAAGTTGGGTTTTTGGTGATTATTTGGCTGTGAACACTCTTTGGGGGGGGGGGGGTATATTAGAAGCAAGTAGTTGGAAAGGCAACACAAACAAAATAAACCTACCCATTGAATTATTTGGACGTGAAAGAACACGTCCATTCTAGTATTTTTAGTCATGTGAGACTGATTTATTTATTATAACAAACTATCACTCCAATCCCATGCCCTGTTGATATTGATATTGTCCCTTTAATTTTGTCGTCGGCTACTCGGATCATTTTGTCTCTCCATGGTGATGAGGGACAAGGAATTTGTTCATGCTACCATGATTTGTTTATGGAGCCATGGATGACTGCATATTATGCTACGGCGATATGGAAACATAAATAAATATTTTGGTATTTATGATATTTTGATGTTTTGATATATACATAACAGCAAAAGAAACGTCACCCCCTAAATTTTGATAAGTCTGAGAACGTGTTTAGCTTATGTGTCCTCGGACGTCATGCATGACGAATTTTGAGGTCAACCAAATTTGCCACATTGTGTTCGTGTTACACTCCATACTCATAATATTCTTCATTAAACAAATTATATTAATTATAAAATGAAAATAATAAATATTTTTAGGGGTGACGTTTCTTTTGCTGTTATGTATATATACCCCCGGTATGGTCAGACTGCAGATTCTTCCGACACCTATATTATTTCAACCCTATTTCGGGACAAGGATCCGCCAGTGCAATATTTGTTTTGCAATACATGGTGAAACATTTTGAGCGTCAATAAAATGGCAAACAAACAGGAAATATAAAGTTGTTTTAATGTCTTGGACGGACCTATCACTACCCCCCCCCCCCCGTAATGGCTACCCATTTTGGCCACCCATAATATTTAACATACATACATACATACACGCATACATACATATGTACATACATACATCCTGGGTAACGGCAGTAGCGGGGATCACACAACTTGGGACACAAGCCTTTTACGTGGTTGTACACAAAGTAGATTTATAGGGAGAAACTGACCTGAATATTATATAAACACGTAGCGAGCAAAGAAAAATTGACTGATGCTGGACTCGAACCCGCGACCTCTCTAATACCGTACGAGCGCTCTACCAACTGAGCTAACCAGCCTCAATGTTGGTGGGCGTTCCACTTATGCCAATTATCTATGTATATATTATGTTGTTTCTCGATCTGTCTGGTACACATTGTAAAGAAATGGCATCGCATCGAAGGCCGGTTGGTAACGACAAGCGGGGCTGGGTTATGGTCGGTGCTGCGTTTGTCGCTGGTTTTATTTGGATTGGTAACCTGAAAGCACTCGGGGTGCTCCTTATTCCCGTGAGTGACTACTTTGAAAGCGATCTGTGGATTATCGGATCGATTGGCGTACTGTACGCTATGTTGGGGAACATTTTGAGTAAGTATAGAGATACCACTGCAGAGCCAGAACTACTGAGCTTTATATAATGATATGAAATGATAAACTAAATCGTCCACAATTCTATAGGATGATTCTGCCTTGTGGGGAAATAAGAAATGACGCAATATCAAGCTAAATTTAAAACAAAAATAGTAGGCCTACTTCTATAATTAAATCACCAACAGATTCGAGGGCACGGTAGTCTAGTGGTTATAAAACCATTGCGTAGCATAGCCTGCCATTAACATATTCTTTATTGTCTTGTTAATTGAGTGAACGTGTAATTACTAGATTTTAGGCGATGACAATGACTTCTACACACACACACACACACACAGTCTTGTGTATGGTGTAAACCGAGGACACCGTTTGACATCCTATTGTTCCCCTCTTTTGTTCCCTTTGTTGTTGGACTTTAACTTTTTGAGGCTTCTCCCATTAGATTTGTACACGAAACATACCGAGGACACCGTGCGCAAACCGAGGACATATTGTTCCCTGTTGTTATATGTCCTCGGTTTACACCATAAACACGTACACACACACACACACACACACACACACACACAGACATTCGTGGTCTTTAGAAGCACAAATTATGATAATATTAATATGTAAGAACGGTAATATATACGTATATCCTGTTTTCTTTTTGTAAACCCAAATTTAAGAAGATACATTTCTGTCTCCGGTGCTGTCGTTATCAAAGCATTTTGTCTTCCGGAGTCATAAATTCCATCTGAATGTATTTTCACCACACACGATGAAATAAGCTGAAACGCATGGCTTTCACTTGTTATTTTATCAGACTTGTATGACTTGTGACTCGAGTCATGATTAACAATGACTCGGACTCGGACTCGAACTCGGACACGGACTCGACCATTTTAGACTCTGACTTGGGACTCAATGTTTGTGGCTCGGGCTTGACAGCAAAATGCCAGATATTCAATATTTTAAAACATTCAAAAAATAAGAATTTTCTTGAAAAATAGTGTTTTCAACAATGCGTACAGTTTTATAAAATTGATGCCGTGCATCCTATTCCGTTGTAGTAATGCGATCGGAATCGCTTAACCCTGCGGCTCGTTTGATATTCATTTATACGGAACCTCAGCACCTATACTACACCGTGTAGTAGGTTGTAAATCGTTAATTACATGGGTAAATGAACTGATTTTCCCAATTTTATTAATTTTATCTTGTTTCAGAGGGTCTAGAGATGTTTTCTATCAAAAAAAAATTTTTTGTAAATTTTTATGTTTTTCTTAGAAAGATAATTACTAATTAATACTAAAAAATCTCATTTTCCCCCAAAAAACAAAAAAAAACCTCATTTTTAAACACAAAACCTGTATTTTTTTTACTCAATAGTAGTCCAGTCTACTATATATACATGCTGCAATATATACAAACCCATTGCCCATTCATAAAAAGCCACCTGCTATGATCGATCACTCAGATACCGCCATCCGACCCCCCCCCCAAATTGCCATCCCCAATATCAGCCACACCCCCGCCCCCAACATAGACGTATTTTATTGGTCGAAATACATCAGGCCTGTCAAATGCCATCACAGAGCCATTTGATATGTCTCCCAGACCGCTGCAGGCATGTTATCTGATGGTAATCAGCCGGTGTGTTTATGACCTTGGTGACCCCCAAGGCTAAGGCAGTTTGTACACAAATCCCATAGGGACCTCTCAGGCATGGCACTTGCGGCTGGCTTAAAGGGGTGAACAAATTTTCCCAGTACTTTAAGCTTCTAACACAGTATGTCTAATGGGGATCCAAAGGAACTTACGAAGGATTAAAAATTTTCTCCCGTTAATTAAGGAATAATTACAGAAAGTTCGTTGACCTACTACACCGTGTAGTGGTGCTGTTCGTACGCAGCAACCGAATGAAAAGTGTGTCTTCCAGAAATTGATTACAAATCATGTACCAAAGCTTTTTTTTTTTTACTATGAAGATGTCCAAATTGCTGGATCGATTGGATTAATGCCGTGCTGTGTTTTAAACGACTTTTTCACGTAGGACCAATTTGTGAGGCCTCTGATAATTTGGTCCCCGCGTATACAGGTATCACGTATTTCCCTGTTTGAAGCCGACAGATGACCAGAAGCCGGATACTTTTTTGGCCGAACTTTGGCATAATTCATCATGAAGAAATACACATGGACTAAATTTGAATGACAATGCAACTCTTGTTAGTATACAGCTCTGTTACAAGGAATATAAAGTGTGGCAGGCCCGCTACTCCTTCGGCGAAAAGCAGCTCATTCTACCTGCATACTTAAAAAATTTCCTGCATACTTAAAAATTCCATGCCACCGTAAATCAATGTATTATTTCAAACGAATTTTATAAATTTTTAGCCTTATTAATTTATGTATGGCTACGTCGCTGGCTTTGTTCCTGATATTTACAATGTCAGTATGTAACATACGTTTGTGTAATGCTATAATTTATCTTTTAATACATATACATAGACCTACCTAATTACCGGGTTTATGTATATCAAAACATGAGTGTCTAGCGCGCTCACGTGATTTAATTGTTTATGGTGTAAACCGAAGAGTAACAAAAAGATTGGCTGTTATTATTTGCAAATGTCCTCGGTTGAAAACTTTTACAAATCAAATTGGAGATGCCAACAACAAAGGGAACAAAGGAGGGGAACAATGGGAGGTCATCAATTCATTACACTATAAACAAAGGTGATTGTAGCGGATTGCATTCGCGTGGGGAATTCCTTTTCGAGACTTTTTGGTAATTCCAGGTTACGGTGAGAGAACATTTCTATGAATTTCACGATGTAATCGTATTTTAAAATGATGAAATTATGGCGCAGTTGATAAAAAGTAAAAAGAACTTGGCTTCGGTACAGCCTTTAGGTTTTTGACTACTCCAGCTGGTCTAGTTTCGTGATGCATGTATTTGGCAGCTTCACGAGACAACAACACGTGAATTGTAATGCGCAAAACAAAACAAAAAAACTGGCGCACAAAATCACCACAGACGAACATTATGTTAAAAGGATATGGGTCCACAAACAGCTGTTGCTGCCGACACCAGCGCTTCCTTTACTCCATTTAAACACAATAATCTTTGTCAAATTATCAGCCAGGATGCAAAACATTTTTGGCATACAAGAATTGCTATTGTAGGCCTACACTCAGAATGAATAGGCCATTTTGTGTAATACCATCTGGTAATACGTATAATAAGGTAATATGTAAATTACCTCTTTAGAAAGAATAGAAAACTTTGTGTCATTTGTGTATCAACATTTGTTTTGAATTTTGACCACCCTGAACAATACCAGACAATGCTTTTACCAGTCAAAACAGTCGACTCAATCTGACCAGTAAATGTATATACTTATTACACGTAAGGATTGACAGTGTTTGACTTTTAAGTGCACTTGATATACCTTGCTAAGTATGTCAAAATTTGGACTGGTTTTGACCCTTGCAGTGTTAATATATAAAACTGAAAGAAGATAGTGCTTTATAATGGCGATCAGACTTAAGGATATTTATATATCCTTTTTTTTGGTGTTCATTTCACACCTGACTAACTCTTGGGCATATGTATAGGCCTACATGTTGTTTGTATTTCGTCCCATTTTGCCTTTGAGAAAGAATCTGCTAGGTTCAAAATGTAAGGTCAATAACAATTATTTTCCATTTTTAATATTTCTGAGATTTATTGCTGCCCCCTTCTAAATTTAAAAAATACAGTGGCGATGGATTTCCCTCACCCTGTTATCATTTCCAAAAATATTGTATTAATCAAAATAAATCAAGATAAAGTTCAATGAGTTGTTCAATTTTATGACTCAATCAGTTAATAAGATAAATCAGTATTATTTCAACCAATATTTCTGAACTCAGAGATAGCAAATGGTTAGTTTAAAACTAAGAATAATTATGCACCATACTGTATTTATGAGTATTATTAAGATGCAATTATTGGGTGGTGCAATTTCGAGTGTAAGGTTAACATTCGTGCTAATTTAATATACACCAAAACTACACCAGAGCTCAAATGTGGTGCGGTTTTAAATAAATTTGAAATAATTGGAACGCACCAGAACTATACCAGAGTGTACAATTTTCAGGTTTGGTTTTTGAGGGGTACACCAGAACTACAACAATAGTGTACACCAATTATTGATAATGCCTACACTAAAACTGCACCAAAATGACACCACAGTTGGGTGAGGGATGTGATTAAATGATTCTTATACCACCGTTTTGTATTTGACACAGTTCCCATAATTGCAGCCCTCTCGCACCTCTTGGGCAGCCGTTTCGTCACCATCGTTGGTGCATTAATGGCCACCTTGGGATTTATTCTGGCTTCGCTGTCATCCAGTGTATTTCAACTGGCTGTTTTTATGATTGGACTATCAGGTATCATTTATTATTGCAATCAATCGATACCATATTTTATACTCAACATTTCATTATAATTCCTTTCAGTGGAGTATGCTATGAATCAAAGTGTAATCATTTACCAATTTTGCAATCCCAATGGCAATAAATCAGGTTGTGTATAGCCCTGTAAAACCCTAAGGGCTCTGGAATTTTGTCGTTTCATCCTGGGGCCTCAGGTAGGGAACATAGCGCTCCCTCCATATTTTCTATGATCTTCAGCCGATTTCCATGATCCTTCATACGGATACCGGACTTGAACCAAACAAAATATCAAAATGTGGTCAGCGCTTTCCATAGGTCAAATAGGTAGGCATCCACCACACAGGTTCATGTTGATCCTCCACTATACAAAGGAGCTCGTGAAGGAAATCACAAAGAAATTTACACGCATAGGAATTCACAGCATTGTTAAACGTGGTTTGCGTGAGGACCAACATGGCATCCAATGGCTTTCAATTGAAGCGCATGGTATCCAGTCAGTACAGAGTAGTGGTTTACTCTCAATAAAAAGCAATGAAAATTGTTAACGCAGCTTTAATTAATCAAACATTTGTCATTTTCTACAGGCCTTGGGTCATCGTTGTGTTTTTTCACAACCCGTGCTGTAATAGCATCATATTTCAAGGAAAAGTATGTATTAGCTAATGCGATATCGAAGTTGGGCATTTCCCTCGGGTTCATGGTGTATGGTCCCGTTACACAAATCATTTTGGATACCTACGGCTGGAGAGGAGCCATGCTGTTACTGGGAGGATTCAACTTCCATTTTATATTGTGTGTGCATTAATGAGAAATAAACCATCCTCATCTGTTGAGAGTCCATATGAAGAGGTATCACTTAGTGACGAGGAAGATCAATGGTCTTCGTAGTGAGGAGGAGAGTCATACTGAATGTGGCGACAGTAAATCAAATCAAGATAGTTGTGGAGGCGGAACATCGAAAAGCGGCTGTTGTCAGCGTCTAATAACGGTAATGGATTTTGCAGTGCTAACAAATCTGAGGTTCGTTCTACTCACTATGGGGAAAAGCGCTTGTGTATTTTGCTATGGTGGTTGGTTGGTGTACATGGTGCCACACGGTCAATTCCAAGGACTGAATGAAGTTCAGGCGTCATTTTACCCACAGCAAATGGACTGGGATCCATTCTCGGTATAGTACTGCCACCCCTACTTGAGCAGATTTGTATTCAAATAACCATGCCTGTTTGGGCATGTTTAGGGGGTGCAGTCGTGGGCGCTTCCTTTCTTGCATATGCTTTTATTAAACCGTTTGGTGGGCAGATGGTGATTATGTGTTTGAATGGAGTGGGCATCGGTGTGTTGTATACAACTGTTGACACCATGATAAGATTCATCTCAACAACAGATGACCGGTTCGTTAATATACTGGGGTGGTACACTCTCTTTACCGCCACAAGTGGACTCGTTGGTGGAATTTTCACAGGTTTGTAGCAATGTCAGTTTATTTTTCTTAATTTCGAGTTTTCTGACTGTAATAATTAACTTCTATGGGCAGATCCTATAACAAAATACTGGAATATCAGGGAATATCATTTACACATAAGATTTTCTATATTGTAAATGCTGACAACAAAGTTAACCCCCGTTCATCATAGTAACTGCCCAGTAACCGTGGCACACGTGGGTACAACACGTCCCTTGATCGTCGAACCGCCGACCGGCCTCCTTGCGCGCCAGTGTACAGCTAAGATTATAACACGTGGGACTTTTGGAGTATAATTTCGGCTGAGATTGGTCAGTACGTAATGGGGTGGGGCGTAATAGTCTGGTCTATTACAACCGATTAAAAATGACTGCATCTAAAAACTTACTTGATGTTGGTGATGATTCCAAACATCCTTTACAGGCACACTCGGACATAAAACATTATTTTGAGCCAGCCAACCGACTGTGATGATTGGCATATATATATATATATATATATATATATATATATATATATATATACGGTTCGCGAGCAAAGAAAAATTGGCTGATGCCGGACTCGAACCCGCGACCTCTCGAATACCAGACGAGCGCTCTACCAACTGAGCTAACCAGCCCCTATGTTGGTGGGCGGTCCACTTATGCCAATTATCTATTGCTCTATGGGGCCAGGTCAGAGGCCAAACCATATCTGCCGAGTAGCCAGGGATCAAGCCCCGGTCAGATGCAAACAACCCGGGTAACGGCAGTAGCGGGGATCACACAAACGGGACACAAGCCTTTTATGTGGTTGTACACAAAGTAGATTTATATGGATATATATATATATATATATATATATATATATATATATATATATATATATATATATATATATATATATATATATATATATATATATATATATATATATATATATATATATATATATATATATATATATATATTAACCCTATTATACAATGTGCGCCCCCATGATATTTTGTATAACATCTCCAGAACGCTTTCTCCGATCACGCTGAAATTTCCTGACTTTTCCTAATATTCTTTGTGACCCCCTCATACCAAAATCAACGATAATAGTTGTTCATGGTTGCCATTTTTTATTTGAACAGTTCCAATTGAATTTACATTTTTTTACACTACTAGATTTTGATACTGTTAGACATTTAACATGTATTTTGGAGTTTGTTCAGTGTCAACTTTCAAACTCTGAACAGGACACCACTGAGTCGTGTAACTACTTCCAATGCATTCTGGAAATTCAATATGGCTGACATTGGGTTTAAATGCAATATATATTTTGTCCCAAAAACAAATGTGATGTCACATTGCTGCTCGTACTGAAAACATCCGTGCCAAATTCTATGGTCAACGGATGAAAGAAAATTAACGAAGTTATGGGAAAATAATATTTTTGACCAAAAAAAAGGAAAAATTACAAGAATGGGTATTGCGCCCCCTAACGGTAATCTATGGAAGTTTTCCATGGCCCCATTCGATAGACCGTGTAAAACTGAACATATCTATGAAGTTTAGTCATACAAATCGGCTGAAGAATTAGAAGATAGGCCTGAGAACGGAAAAATATCCAAATAAACAAAATGCTATTTAGACTGTATCAATACCAAATCATCAATTAAATAACTTTTGTATCTTTTGTTTCAGGATGGATCTATGAATGGACAGGAAGCTTTGAATTGTCACTCATTGTGCATAGTGTCATTGTATGGCTATCGATTCCACTATACATTATCGATGCTGTATATTCGAAAAAAACGACGCACTGAAGATAGTGACCATTTTAATGGCATGTGCTCGGGCCAATGAAATGCCGAAATGGGCACCAATAAAACTGTGAGAATAAAAAACTTAGACCTAAATAGAATAATATTTCTGTAATATAAAAATACAAAAGGTTTCTTTGAGAAGCGATAATTATTGGGGGTGGTCATGGGCGGATCCAGAACATTTTTTAGGGGGGCTGAATATAAAAAAAAAAAATTGTTCAGTACTACAAAAATTACAATGAAATAATCAAAGGGAGAGAAAAACAAAGCACAGTGAGGGAATGGGAGTGCGTTCTCCCCTCCCCCTCTCTCTCTCTTTTTCTCTTTTTTATTTAATTAATTTTTTTTTTTTTTACGATTTTAGGGGGGGCTACAGCCCCCCTTAGCCCCCCCCCCCTGGATCCGCCAATGGTGGGGCATTTGTTATTATCGTCACCCATCATAAATATTGGAGGGGACATATTCCCCGCCCCTTCCCTCCCCGGGATTACTGTCAATCTGGGAGGTCATGAAATGTGATTTAATTTATAGCCCCAACTACACTATTTTACTCATTTTCTGAAGTCGACAATACCCTACACTATGTACAGAGGTTGGCCACCAACGGCGGGAAATTTCATGTCGGCCCTAGGGATGCAGTGCACCCCACTAAATAGTGACAAATTCATGTGTCGAGGTGATTATCATAATTTGTATGCAAAACAAAGATATGAGGGCTGTATACATTTAGGGCGTTTGTGTAGAAATGATCCATCTGAGGTCCTAGTATTTTGGATACACTGGGTCGTGGTCCTAGCTTTCCTTTTTCCAAAATGGATACTTTGTAGTGTGGGCGTTTCACTAGTGTATGGAGGGTAGTCTCCATTGGGCCTGTAGTATATCACTGAGAATGAAATAAAAGGTGACTCGCGGCGGAGATGCGAATGAGATAAGACGTGCTTTTGCGAGCGGCCATCTTGCCATTCCTAATACTACTTAAAATATTTTCCTTTACAGGCAAAAGAAGAGGTGAGACCTACTCCTTTCTTTTCAAAAGTACTAGGGTCAATTTTATTTAGCCTTTTATCAAATTCTCAGTCTAGTTTTTTTTAGGGGACCTCAGTTTCTTCGGACCAAATATGTCCGACGAATCTGAGGATGATATGACATGGGATAGTTTATCACAAGAACAATTATCTAACCGGAAAAGAAACAGACAAATAAGTAACCAACCAAGATCTACTCTAGAAAGACTAATTAGCCAGGCACAAGAAGAAGATGATGAAGAAGATACAGAATACACAAAGATTTCTCGAAAGCGAACAAAATCATTCCAAAATAAGAGTAGCTCCTCTAGTGACTCTGATAGTGGTGCAAGACAACAAAAAAGAAGAAACCTTAGCACTTATGAATCACAAGTAAACCCTATTCTAGTAATAATAAACTCACCAGATGTAAAACTTGCACAAATTAATCCAATACAAATAGCTAAAGCTCTTAACTCAATAGGACAAGATTACATTAAAAATGTTTCTAAAACCAACCAAGGAGGTATTAGTGTCAGATGCTATACTTCAGCTCAAGCAAACAAACTAAAAGGAATCAATCAATTAGGACAATGGGCCGTAGTTACTGAATATGCTAAATCAGAAATACAAAGCAAAGGCGTCATTTCAGGAATTCCATCTGAAATTCCAGATAAAGAAATACAAAAGGAATGTAAAAGATTTGGGGTTACAGATGTGCGCAGAATCATGTATAAAAGAAACGGACAAACAGGAAAACTTCATCAGTATGTCTCACATTTAACACCCCTCATATGCCTACACACATCCAACTGGGTTATGAATCATTCATAGTAAAACCGTACATTCCACCAGTTATACGCTGTTTTAACTGTCAACGACTAGGCCACACAGCAAACAATTGCCGAAGCAAGACGACGGTGTGTCCGATGTAGTGGCTATCATACATACGACCAGCGTACTCAAAAAGAACAAGTCAAATGTAGCAGGTGTGGTGAGAATCACTCCTCTGCCTATGCTGGATGTAACTCCTATAAAGGAAGAAAAGAAAATTCAGGAATTTAGAGTTATAATATCTCATATGCGGAAGCAAAAGACAGGTTAGAACCAACATCACAATCCAAACAGATAAATATACTGACACACCTAACCCAAAACCAAAACCAGCATGGATAAATATGCAAACCCAACAAAATTCAGAACCTACACAAATTAAACCCACAGCTGTCAGCCGTAAGGAGGCATCCACCCAAACAGAGGAAGCGATTGGATGCCAAACAGAACCTAACCCCACAATAGCTTAATAAATCAGTCATTAATAGAATTAATTATATGAGCGTTGCAAATATGGGAAAGTACTAGAAATGAAGAAAAGAGAGAAACAGACATTCAATCTCTAGCTGAACACATACTCCATAGCACTGAAGTTGAAAAACCCAGAGAAAAAAACCAAAACATCAGTAAGTCGCGTAATACATCACAATCACCAAACAGACCAACGAAACAAGATACACAAAGAAAGAGATCACAATCACCAAACAGACCTACGAAACAAGAAACACAAAGTAAGACATCACAATCAAAACCTAAACAAAGAGAAATGACCATGGAAACTAGGGCATCCAGTTCATCAAATCATAAGGCATATAATGGAAAACAAAAGGGAAAAATAACTCAACGCAATGATGTTCTTTTTTTCTTTTTTTAAAACTAATGGCCACTATATTACAATGGAATGCACAATCAATAATAGCACATGGTAATGAACTTTATTATGCTCTTATCATCTGGGACAAATTAACCTGATATTATATGTATACAAGAGACCTGGCTGAAAGATGGGAAAAATTCAACATTCCTGGTTATAATATACACAGAAATGATGAAATGATTCAAAGAGCTCTGGTGGAGGATGTGCTATCTTCACAAAAAAGGGTATCCCCGTAAATTATATTATAGATAATGACAAGTGTGTTCAGTTCCAAATAGCTGAAGTTTATAATACTGATAAAAATAAAATTAACATTATAAATGCTTATAATCCTTGTCTTAATATTAAGGACAATTACCTTACTGAGATTGAACAACACATTAACAAAAATACTATAATATGTGGAGACTTCAATAGTCACAATTTCCTATGGGGAAGCAAAAACACTGATAACAATGGGCACACCATACAAAATCTAATAGATAAACATAATTTAGTTTGTATCAATAATGGTGAAGGCACTAGAATTAATATTTCTCAAGGTACCACTTCATGTATAGATATTACTCTGGCCTCCAGAAAACTAGCAGCCAAATGTAACTGGTCCATAATAGAAGACACATGGGGCAGTGATCATCACCCCATCCTGATGGAAATCAACCAGAAATGCTACTTTACATCTTTTTAAAACCTATCCCACAATGGTCTATCAAAAAGCTAATTGGGACAAATTCCAAACTGCCTGTAACGAATATATTACTGAACCCAATAAATCTAATAATATGAAGATGCTTATAATATATATATTAATCAACTAACTAATGCTATAGACTCCTCCATACCAAAACCAACTTCCCACAAAACTACCAAATCTAGTACATCATGGTGGAATGATGATTGTAAAAGCTATTACCAACAGGAAAAAGCACTGAAAACCCTGGAAAAACCTGGCACCCTGATGATCTTATTAAATATAAACGGGCAAGTGCCATAGCACGGAGAACTATCAAAACAGCCAAAAAAGAAGATTGGAAAAATTTCTGTAGTACTTTAACTCCTTCAAAAAAAATCTGGGATAAAATTAAACGCATCAATAAAACTTACTCCAGACCTAACATACCCATACTTAAAGAGAAAAACAAAGTCTACATTACAGACCAAGAAAAAGCTGATTTACTAGTAGATAACTATGCTAACATAAGCAGTAATAAAAATTATACTCGTACCTTTTTAGAAAATCAATGAACCTTTCAAAATTTCAGAAATAGAAGAAGCTATAAACACTGCTAAATGTACCTCTCCTGGAAAAGATGGTATTAGTAATGACATAATTAAGCACATTCCTTTGAAAGCTAAAGAATTTTTATTAATTATCTTTAATATGATTTGGTACACCTCACAATGCCCTAGTAAATGGAAGGAAGCTATTCTTATTCCTATAATCAAGCAGGGGAAAAATCCCCAAGAACCTCAATCGTACATCCACTTTCTGCAAAATTATGGAGCGTATGATTAACAATAGACTCAACTGGTACCTTGAGAAATACAAATTATTGAGTAACCATCAATGTGGTTTCCGCAAGGGTCGTAGTACGAAGGACCACATTATTCATATGGAATCTTCCGTCAATAAAGGTTTTGCCAATAAGGAAAGTACATTAGCTGTTTTCCTGGATCTAGAAAAGGCTTATGATATGTTGTAGGCCTACAGCTATCATTATCAAATTACAGACGATGGGAATTTGGCCGAATTACACAGTGGATTCATAATTTTCTCTCCAACAGAAAAATTCAAGTTAAAATTAATAGTACCTTTCAAACTTATGCAATATTGAAAATGGAATACCTCAAGGGAGTGTCATCAGTCCCACCCTGTTCAATATTGCAGTTAACGACCTTGCTGAAGTCACCTATGGAATAAATATCTCCCAATATGCAGATGATATAGCTATATGGAAATCTAATAGAAATACCAACTTTCTTATGAGGAAAATACAACAAAATTTAAATGACATTAATAAATGGTGCGAAAATGGGGGTTTCAACATTTCTACGCCTAAGACAATTGCTGTTCTTTTACCAATAAAAAGAACTTTACTACTAAACTTAATATTAATAATGTCAATATTAACTTTCATTCATCAGCTAAATTTCTCGGAATAATTTTTTGACAAAAAACTTAATTGGAAAGATCACATCAATTATATAGTTAAAAGATGTAAAAATAGACTCAACCTTCTCAGATGCATAAGTGGTACCGATTGGGGTGCAGACTGTAGCACGCTCTTTCAACTATATAAAACTCTAATCAAACCTATTATAGAATACGGATGTGAGGCTTTTAATTCTGCAGCCTCTACTCATAAACAAAAACTGGACTGCATTCAGTATCCAAAGCATTAAATATTTGTACTGGAGCACTTTATGGAACGGCTCTTAATAAATTACAAATAGAGACTGGTGATCCACCTCTTCAACTAAGACGTAATTTCCTTTGTAATTTTATGGCATCAAATTAAATATGCACTTATCCCACCCAAACAATTACCTTCAACTTGACTGTTGGCAGAAAGAATATTATGCTGAGAAGTGGAATAACGATCTATATCATACCCCTTTTTGAAGCAAGATGGCATCAAGAACAAGTAAATATCTTTCCTTGCACAATCCTTTTCCTATTGGCATTATAGCAAACCAAACATTTCCACAGAAATCTACAATCGCACTAAATATATAACTGATAAAAATGAAAAGGACTAATTGCCACAGAAATAATACACACTACTTGGAATAACGCACTTCATATTTACACAGATGGTTCATAACCCTGAAACCAATACAACCGGATGCAGTTTATTATGCCACAACTCAATTATTCTAAAAGCATTAGATTAATTAAACAATGAAATTTCTATCTTCACGGCTGAGCTATTTGCTATTCTAATAGCAGTAGAATGGATTGAAGAAGTCCAACCTATTCACACTTGTATTTTTTCTGATTGCCTTAGTGCAATACAGGCAATTTCGCAACCTTTTCCTAACAATAAAATTATATGTGATATTCGCCACACTATCATCAGTATTAAAAATCAAAATAATAATGTTATATTTGAATGGATTCCTGGTCACTGCGGAATAAAAGGCAATGAAAAAGCTGACCAAATCGCAAAAAAAGCTACACAAAAATGTAGCATTGACATTAAATTACCACTTACTACCACAGAAATTAAACACGAGCTTAAAAATAATCTTAAAGATCAATGGCAATTAGAATGGAAGGAATCTAAATCTTCAGGACTTCAAATGATTCAACCTTCTGTTTCATTTCACATGAACAATTGGAATCTTCCACGCTGGCAGGAAACTATCATCCATAGACTTAGACTGGACATGTACAATAAACTTAACAACTTTAAACATAAAATAGGACATCATCCTAACGGAATGTATGATACGA
This sequence comes from Zoroaster sp. YZ-2022, assembly GCA_029582265.1. NCBI lineage: Eukaryota > Metazoa > Echinodermata > Asteroidea > Forcipulatida > Zoroasteridae > Zoroaster > Zoroaster sp. YZ-2022. Next base: position 37,354,342 of record CM055829.1, on the reverse strand, counting down.
TGTAACGTTTATGATAATGTAAATCACCTGTTTACTTCATGTATAATACATACCAATAATAGACATAAATTACAAAGGGCTCTAAAATATACTGATAATCAAATGACAATACATGACATATTTGGATCCAAAATAACATAACCTATATACGGTACTGCAATTTATTAAAGAGAGTTTAGGAAAATATTAAAATAATACATAGTTCTTCTATACATAAGCTACATTTTTTCAGAGGACTGGGTGATTTGGTGATTGGCTGGACAGGATGCCGCCTTATCATCATCTGAAGTGTCGCGGCCCTGCAATCTACCTAGCGGAGCACGGGCAACAAACTGCAAAGGGAAACGGACCGGCTTGCAGAAACACATGCGGCGCTCTATGTCTGGAGGATCACCGGCACCCAGCCCTCAATTTTCTAGATCATGCTATAGTAACCTGGGTTTGACTTTTGGGTTTGGGTTTATCTTTTTAGGTGTTCGGGTATGTACCCGAAACACCTATTGTTTTTGTTCGTTTTTTTTTACTTCTTCTTCTTCTTCTTCTTCTTCTTCTTCTTCTTCTTCTTCTTCTCCCCCGTGACTGTCCGCAAAAAAACACATACTTGCAAACTTCACACGAACTTGAAACTTGGCATGTACTTAGAACTTAACAAGTAGATGAAACTCGAGTTGTGAGTGACCCCGATTTGACCTTACTTCCTGTCCAAACCGGAAGTCAAAGTTTAATATTTAAAAATCATATCTCAACAACCACAACAGGTAAATGGACATTTTTTTGCACTATTGTATAGATTGTTAATTGTCGAAAAATATTTACAAAACATGACTAATTTGACCTTACTTCATCCAAACCGGAAGTCAAAGTTTAACATTTAAAAAATCATATCTCAACAACCACAAGAGATAAATTCACAATTCTTTCACCATTGTACAGATCGTTAATTGTCAAAAATATTTTCAAAAGGTGACCTCTAATTTGACCTTTACTTCCTGTCCAAACCGGGAAGTCAAAGTTTTAATATTTAACAAAAATCATATCTCAACAACCACAAGAGATAAATTCACAATTCTTTCACCATTGTACAGATCGTTAATTGTCAAAAAATATTTTCAAAAGGTGACTAATTTGACCTTTACTTCCTGTCCAAACCGGAAGTCAAAGTTAAATATTTAAAAATCATATCTCAACAACCACAATAGAGAAATTCACAATTCTTTTCACTATTGTACAGATCGTTAATTGTCAAATAATATTTAGAAAAAGGTGACCTAATTTGACCCTTACTTCCTGTCCAAAACCGGAAGACAAAGTTTAATATTTAAAAAATCATATCTCAACAACCACAAGAAGTAAATTAAATTTTTTGTACCATTGTACAGATCGTTAATTGTCAAAAATATTTATACCTAATTTGACCTTACTTCCTGTCCAAACCGGAAGTGAAAGTTTAATATTTAAAAAAAATCATATCTCAACAACCACAAGGAGGTAAATTGACATTTTTGTACCATTGTACAGATTGTTAATTGTCAAAAGTATTTACACAAAAGGTAACCCCAATTCTGACCTTACTTCCTGTCCAAACCGGAAGTCAAAGTTTAATATTAAAATAATTTCTAAATTCAGTATTGTATTGTATTCAAACAAACTTCTCGCGAGAACTTCAACAGACGTTAACATTTGACATCTCCAACACTTCGAATTGATGACGCAACCATTTTAACTTCAACCGAACACCTTGTTTTTGTTGTGACAAAAACTTATATCTAGTTCATTTTAATTCTTTTATTCTCTTTTAGCTTTGTACCGGTCCATCAAGATTACTTCTTGTTTTTTTGCTCCCAATAAAATAGAGAAGGAAAATTTTAAGCAGTCTCATTTCATTCGCATCTCTGCGCGCATGCGCTGTTCAATCCGCGTTAACAGCAACTGGCAAAGGCAATATAGATTGCCAGAAGTGCCATTAACAACAACAGATGAAATAAAGGTGAGACAAATATCAATATTTATCTGTTATTTTTATTTTTTTATTTTTTAAATTTATTTATTTATGATTATTTATTTATTTATTTTTAGATTTATAAGAAGTGTCTAGATTTTTTGAACGTTTTGTATTTATTATGCCCGCAATCTTCAAGCATCATGATCCGTCCAGAAGTCATGACTTGCATACGAAACCCAACATTATGCGGATCCTAGTTACACGATCCCGCGCCAGTCGTAAATCACCCACCGTAGCTGGCGCTATACAACCTTGACGATGAGCCGTGAGTGAGGTGGCGGCCGGTTTTTTTTTTTACACCGCAGCGACGGGTTTTCAGCAGTAAAAGTGCCATTCCGGTCTTGAGAGAGACTACGAAACCCCAGGCGCGCGACGATAGAAAACCTGCCGCAGTCGACCATAGCGCTCTGCAGTGAACCTACGGAGCCATTCCCTCCGATCCGTTGATGGTGGGTTTTTTTGCGTGTCGAAATTCTTTTGCGCGCATGCGAATGGGTTCATAGTCTTGACACAGGGCGAAATGCGTACAAAACCCGTCGCTGCGGTGTAAAAATGGCGCGCGGCCGTGACAGGAATGAATGGTGCCCGCAGCGGCGGTTGGTTTATCAAATCACAGCGGATCGGCGCGTACGTATAAAATCACGAGTAACGTCTTGGCACCAAGACTGTAGCTAGTGCGCGCCTTGAAGTGTGACGTCAGATATTCAGCAACAACGTATCCAATGAAACCCTTGAATGGTACGCTGGGAGATGAATGGTACGCCAGAGCCTGGTTATATCCTTGATATAGAATAAATACAGGGACCAGTCTAACTAAATCGTTTTGTCAATGTGAAAAGTCATCATTTTATTGCCACTTTGAATGACCTTCAGGACTTTCCCTCAACAAAGTCCTGCATTAAAAGCCACAAATTAGTGCAATAGGAAAGTAATGTAAACACGTTCACTAATATACGCTATTCAACAGAAAAGCAAAATGAATATAATTAATATTAATAATATAACAATATAAACTATGGCTTGAACGTCATAATCACATATCTACTGATATGATGAGAACTGTAAAATATTCAGTTGAATAAGGCATGAATATCTCTAATCTTTTCTATCCGTTAATTTTTGAATTATTTGATGCTGTATACACATACAAAACTCTAATATATAACACACTTTTTTTGGGGGGGGGGGTTGAAAGAAAAGGAAAACTACATTAAACCAAACTGCCAAACATTTTCAGCCTTAAATAAAATTATGAGGCACAAAAGTGATTGAGGTTGAAGATTCAGGGCACCAAAACGGATGCGTTTCCCCCACCCCACCAAAAAAAAGAGGGGGGTGGAGAAAATAAATAAAACGAAATCTTATCTCAAAAAATTGAACATACAAATAAATTTTAAGGAATGAATTTTGAATGAATAATAAAAAATACGGCACAAATAATCGTCGCATAATTCAGACCCCCTCCATCCACCCACCCAGCCCCTTGAAATTTGGAAATCTGTCTCCATCCCTGTTTTTGGATGCCCTGAACGGAAAATCCCTGAGCCGCCAGGTTATTTTTCAATATTGAGGGGCCGAGTTTGTCCATTGCTTTAACTGCGAGTCCAGCTGCCGGTAGATCTTAGAATCTATAGATTCAGGACATCGGTTGTTAGATACCATCATCAATGAAAGTACACGCATTATACAATGCACCCATTGATGAACTTTGGGGAAGCATTCTTTTAAAAGTTTGTACGATCTATTTTTATAAAGAATTAGCCTGTAATCTGGTTACGAAATCCATCATCAATGTCAAATAAAAATTTAATTATGGATAATGGAATAAAATAGAATGGCAAAACTATGCACTATTTAAAAAAAAAACTGGATTCGGTTTTCACCCCGTCAATTAATTTATATACATGTACTGTACGTCTGGCAGCTCGTGTTAAACTTCATGCAAATGAATTTCTTGAAACTAGAGCAACCAGACTATTTCTGGTCATGTGATTTTCAGGGGTTTGGTCACAGACCAGACGTCAGGATTGAGGTTTGCGTGAGATTCTTCGCAGTGATTGGTTAACGGAATAATTTTGGAAGAAAAGCTTATCATCTTGCTTAGAAGTTGACAGTCTCCTGAATGCCCATTATAACATCTATTCCACCTCGACTGTTTCTACAAAAAGAGGTATGTTTGGTGGAATTAATTAGTTGTTATTATTACCTGGTCAATACTGGAACTTTTGTAGTCAAGTATATAGTCCGTGTCCACTCCGTGTCCACTCCGTGTCGTGACCATAGACGTGCATTAGTGTGTCCACTGCGCTTGTAATAATTATGTAGCGCCTACACAGTTTCCAAAGGGACAATTTGTACTGACTCCCATGCGACCATGTGTACATTTACTGACGTGCTCCACCCACATTACCGGCATGACTGTGGTACATGAAATCACCAACTCTGTTGGAAAGAGTGTCAAAACCCCAACAGCCACCAGTGTAGCAACACTAGCAGTAGCAGGCCACAAAATGGCTAACAATTAGTAGGCCTAGGCTAACAAACTAACATAACATTAACAAGTAACATCTTTACTGACATGTTGGATGTTTTCAATCAATATAGGCTCAGGGCCTAACATGAGTCAAGTCTTGACTAACGTTGATAGAATGTCGCACTGAACCGCCACTTTTCTCATTCAATATAACCAATAATGCATCTTATCATCATATTTATCATCCTCACCATGCAAAGCTACAAGTTTACCAATAATGTAATCTTTGCTCACACAGTAAGGTGGAGGAACATAGATGATGGATGGGCATATACGGTTATTCCAGGATATTTATTTCACCTAATATTTATTTCAGTCATGTCAGTCTGATCTTGTCAACCATTGACCAACACGGTCATCTCTACAATGCACAGTGGCAACTGTAATAGGATCCTTCATTTTCGAAGTGAAGGAAGATTTTAGGAAATAAAAGTGGATTTTAAAGAGAGTTTGCTTTTCTGTACCCCCAAATATCGAGAATAATTTTTAAATTTGTTTTGTGGTTGCAAAACATTTTTTTTAAACTCTTAAAGTGCCAGTCGGATATTTATTATTTCTTTCCTAACGCTACACTCCTTTCTCCTTAAGTGTGCACTTTATCATCTTTTTTAAAAGGGAAAAATCTGTTATTTGTCAACCAAAATGGCCTACATGAATGGCACGGAGCGGCCGCCGAAAGGGCGCATGACAGCCACCTCATTATATGACGCCACGATACGCTTATATGGCAATTTTCATGAATGAAATTGCCGCCAAGACAGCGCATATACTCGCTACAAGTCACCGCTGAGTCCTTTACTTCGATAGAGCTCGTGACTATTCTTTCTAATGGCATGTTCCCAAAATCTACAATTTGGGCGTTTCATTTTTCTTGGGAAATTTCGATTTCAACCTGAGGATCAACAACTTGCGCGGGATTTGTTGCGTGATAATGTGAGTTTCGTATAGGCTTTTGTTACCATTTTAGTATGGAAAACCGGGCGCCAATGTCCAAATGTGTTCGATGTATTAAATAATCATTGACAACATGTATTACATGTATATGTCCGGGATGATGGATTGAGTGCTACTGTGATTATGCACATGGGAAATTGTCATGAGCTGGATGGGATTTTGATGCGCACGCCGTATGCAAGGCAGTGCATAGTTTCTGTGACGCCAGGAGCCGAGCCGAGCTAACCAATGAGCATCACGCTAGTTTCATGATCAAGCATCATGCTGATGGGATTGATGACGTCCGTAGTACCTAAAAAACATAACCCTTTTTCAAAATCGTTTTTATACAAGAATACATTTTTTTTCCCAAATTATGATTCCAGATTTGAAAAGAGGAAGACTTCTTTCTCAATATATATTTTTCCCTTAAGAAAAAAAAACAGGAAAGTGCTAAATATATTAGTACTAAGCTTTGAAAATGGTTCAATTTTTAAAAAAATTGCTGTGCAGTTTTGTTGTGAAAGTGTTTCACGACACCAAACTTTACTTTAATAAAAACGACACAAAGAAAAGATTGTATGGTACTGCATTATAATGTGGTCAATTTTGTTACCATTTACAGTCCAGTACACATATTTGTGCACCACCGAGGTACAGCCAACAAATGTAAACGGGTATGCGGGTATCCGGGTTTGATTTCAGTATGTGGTTCCAAAAATATCCGAAAACGTACACTCTACTAAAGGCTGCTGGGCTTGATCTTGGTATGAGAAACATTCAAGTCCGGGCCTAAGCCAGCAAATTGTTCAGAAAATCACCAACACTTCAGTCCGGTCAGCTAACAACTTTACTATAGTAGAGAATTATTTTTCACATTAGGTAGGTTTACAGTATATTTGAAGATCATCTCCAGGTAGTATGAAGTTGTAATATATCCTCCTACAATTAGTGCAATTCTTTTGAAACAACCCATTTCAGGCCACTCCGCCATTAGCTGTTCCCAGCGGGTTTTAAGGTTCCCCTTTTGTGCAAATGTCCACCA
>CM055829.1:37317017-37347329 GCA_029582265.1 Zoroaster sp. YZ-2022 | reverse complement strand
GTCACACTTGTTAATTTCTAATTTATTGCTTAAATCACAACTTTTCAAGTTCAACAGCCAATATCTCAAGAACTAAATGACATATTAGAAAACAAAAAACAATTGAATTCCTTACATTAATAGCTTGTAATTCTTGTGAAATGACTTATCATAAATGCTTTGCCAATGGTCCAATTAGTGGCACACGAAGTAACGATTTTACAAATTTTAAAAGGTCATATCTCATAGCTTTAATTTGATGTATAAGTTGACAAATTTGTAATTTTTTCATAATCATGACCTTTACTTCCTGTCCAAACAGTAAGTTCAAATTCAACACATTCTAACGCAAAATTGATATGTCTTTTGAATATGAAATTGATAGTTATTATAAAAGATGACAAACCCTTGCACAATATAATATTTACATCATCGTTGAAAATTTGATTGAACCGAAGTGGACTCGAACACCGTGTGTTTGTTCTAACAAACACTTAAGCTCTAGTTATTATTATTATTATTGTACCAACAAGAATGAAATTCCAGGCCAGATGGACATATTCAGACATTTTTACCAAAAATGTGACACTACTTTCTAGAGTTTGTGGGCACTAGTTCATTTGTGGCTAGCGTTTATTGATCTCTATCAACTTAATTCTTCCTGAATCCTCCAAAATCCTCTTTGCTAAAGTGAAGGATTTTGAAGGATTGAGGTTATACGTTACATGCTCTTTGCTAAAGTGAAGGATTTTGGAGGATTGAGGTTATTAGGCATACTTGCCTTTCCATGGTACATATGTACATCCATATTTGTTGTAGTTATTGCAAGGTCAGTGCTTGGGTCAGTGGACACTGTTTATTACTCCATGCATGCAGGGAAGGTCCCTGGCCATGTATGTATCACAGATTAGAAACACATGTGTGCATACATGTCATGTGCTTGCTTTACTACTGAAGGATTTTGGAGTGATTCAGGCTTATATGCAAGCAAGTGGGCCTAGGAGTATGTGCTTGCTTTACTACTGAAGGATTTTGGAGGATTCAGGTTATGTGTTTCGCCAAGTGGGCCTATAGGGAGTTAAATGTATGTTTAATGGTATTATAGCATGAATAGTGGGTCTGGTGAACCTCTCAGTCAATGGGCCGGATAAATAACAGTTAGCAATTGCTTATTCAGTAAAAGCTCAAGCAACAGCACTTGCTGTAAAAGTAAAGCTCATGTTAAGCAATTGCTTAAAATGTATAAATAACCTTCTTCTTTGACTAGCATTCGTTGCTTGGCTGGGTTAGCAATTGCTTGTGGGTATAACAATGATGGGAGGTCAGTTACGATTAGCCAAGTGGTTGTATAGAGCATGTGTTAGCAACATGGATGCCGCAAGAATTGGGGAGTGGTACAGTGAGCAATCTTTGAACGAACTGTTCGTTAGTCATAATCAAAGAGTACCTGTTCTAATCGAGAAAAGTCAGTTGCCGGGGTAAAAGACATGAAGGCAAAATGCACTAAACACACCAATGTTATTAACACAGGTAAAGCCATGGATGAGAAGCAAATTTTGAAAAGATAGCAACATGAAACAAGTGAAGAAGAAAACAGATGGAATGCAAACAGGAAATAGGAAGATTGTTTTGGTTCCATGGGAACAAGATCTGTACAACATCTTCAAAGGGATGAAAACTGACTATTACGAAGATGCCATGCGCCGTTTCTGCCGGTTTCAAACCAAGTCGACTGCTGCTAGCTACTCAAATTTTCAAAATTGAACCGAAATAATCGGTATCTGGTAGGATTGACTTATCACTATTTATTCTTTCATTGTACACCTTTTCATGTTCCTCACATGCATAAACTCGGCCATGATGGCAGGAGTAATGCAACATGCAGTGTTAGCAAATGCGTAAGTTCCTCATTAGTATCTTGTAAAAATATTAGCAAGTGCTACAAGTCATTAGTAAAGGTCTGGTTTATTTATATGCTTCCAAGCAAGTTAACTTCTCTAGTAATTGCTTAAAATCATAGCTTAATTGCTTTTTAACTACTGGAAGCAATTACTTGCAAGTAATTGCTCACTTTTATTAATGAAGATTTAAGAAAATGACTAGTAAAAGCAATTGCTACTTTTTATTTATCCGGCCCATTGAACTTCCCTAGAATTAATGTGTGGGTTTTTCTATGTAACCTTGGATCAAGGACTCCAGTATTAATTTGCCAAGAATTGATTGACATTGCAAAAATAATAAATTTCTTTTTTAAAATTTGACTGGTTTCCTGTAAAACTTAAACAGGCAAATTTATACAAAATACAGTTTTAACAGTCTCGCCTTAGCCACTCAATTTGAAGGTGGTAAACTAAGCCATATTTTCTTGGAAGTCAAGAAGAATAGGAGATAAATATGCCCCCATGTCTGTAAACCTACCACACAGCTGATTGATATTCCATGTCCACCCACATATGCATCTTCAGGTGGCAATGGGCCGGATAAATAAAAAGTAGCAATTGCTTTTACTAGTCATTTTCTTAAATCTTCATTAATAAAAGTGAGCAATTACTTGCAAGTAATTGCTTCCAGTAGTTAGCAAAAGCAATTGCTATGATTTTTAAGCAATTACTAGAGAGATTAGCACTTGCTTGGAAGCATATAAATAAACCAGACCTTTTACTAATGACTTGTAGCACTTGCTAATATTTTTACAAGATCCTAAATGAGGAGCTTACGCATTTGCTAACACTTGCATGTTGCATTACTCCTGCCATCATGGCCGAGTTTATGCATGTAAGGAACATGAAAAGGTGTACAATGAAAGAATAAATCGTGATGAAGTCAATCCTACCAGATACCGGAAATTATTTCGGTTCAATTTTGAAAATTTGGAGTGGCTAGCAGCAGTCGAAGTACTTGGTTTGAAACCAGCAGAAATGGCGCATGGCATCTTCGTAATAGTCGGGTTTTCATCCCCTTTGAAGATGTTGTACAGATCTTGTTCCCATGGAACTAAAACAATCTTCCTATTTCCTGTTTGCATTCCATCTGTTTTCTTCTTCACTTGACTTTTCATGTTTGCTATCTTTTTCAAAATTTGCTTCTCATCCATGGCTTTACCTGTGTTGGTAGCAATTGACATTTGTGCTTTTTAAGTGCATTTGCCTTCATGTCTTTTACCCCCGGCAACTGACTTTTCTCGATTAGAACAGGGTACTCTTTGATTATACTAACGAACAGTTCGTTCAAAGATTGCTCACTATTTGTACCACTCCCCAATTCTTCGGCAGCATCCATGTTGCTAACACATGCCTCATATACAACCACTAGGCTAATCGGAACTGACCTCCCATCATTGTTATACCCATAAGCAATTGCTAACCCACCCAAGCAACAGGTGCTAGTCAAAGAAGAAGGTTATTTATACATTTTAAAGCAATTGCTTAACCTTGAGCTTTTACTTGTTAAGCAATTGCTATTGCTTGAGCTTTTACTAGATAAGCAATTGCTAACTTTTATTTATCCGGCCCAATGTCTTGGTCATATTGGCAAAACTTCTTCTTCGGGTATGTTTACTTTCTTTGAATCAAGATTATATATTAAACAATCAACCTGTGGGGAAAAAACATTCACGATTTAATAGTTAGCACAAATTGCACAATTTTTTGAAAATGTGCAACCTTTGAATATTTAGTTCAATGTGGAGTCTAAATAAGAGTGAAAAACCATTCAGAACTTTTACAGAAAACATCTGGAACAAAAAATTGCAATTTAGCAACTTTGTGAAATATTTCATTTCATATTTGTCTGTGTTTTCTCTTAAATAAATGCACTTTATAAAAATACTTTTCCAGTATGATTGGTATCTTGACCAAATTCACATCAAGTCAGCTTTCGGATAATAATTTGGTAATTCTGTAATCAGGTACTGTAATAACTAATGTTACACCATCCCTTGAAAGTATTCCAGCTGTAAACATAAGGAAGTTGTTGGGTTGGGGGGATTTCTGGTTCATTAGCATAATCACCGACCCTTTCATATACTGTAGGAAATGGTACAGTGGTAAATAGGTTATTCCTATTTCCAGTTGACAACTTCTTATGGGCATTAGCCGCACCCCTTACAGTATGATGTCAGCCTTAAACTCACTGAGGGAATCCTAGTGAACTGATGAAGATGGGAAATTTCAATTTTTTTGTCAACAAAAAAAAACATTTTTCAAGTACTATGTACCTCAAACTGCTCATTTCCTCCATGATTCTTAAGATCTTCTTTTAAAAAAATATTACATAAAAATTCTGTAAGGCCCCCCAAAAAAGTCTCTGGTTTCTGGTCTCCACACACGTTACCTCAGACCCACGCGTCTGCTTTTTTAGTTTTCTTTTTGTTTTTGCTATGAAACAATGTTCAATTGCATCAAAAATTGCTGAATCAATTGAAATTCCGCCGTGCTGTTTTTTTAAATGACTTTTTCACATAGGGGTATGAACGTTTGCCTGATTTAGGTGGCCTAAATTGTAGTTTGCTGTGTAGCAATGTTTGCTGCTTATGGAAAACAATAATACCAAAAACATGTATTAACCCTAACCACCCAAAATCCTCTAAGGGCCACTTTTTGGGGGAAAACTTCAGCACTGGTACTTCTCAAATAAAATTACTACCTGGCATGAAATACAGGCCACAATATGAAAGATCAATGAAAATGCATTGCATTTTGAACATACGTTTCAAGGGCATGTTTCCAAAAGTGCACTGATGGATTTTGGAGGATTCAGGAAGGTTCCTAGCCAGAATACCTAGGGGGTTAGGGTTAAATTTACTGGGGGGCAGCATCCGATTCAGATAATGGTTCTTCTGGGGTAACCAGATCATTTTTTTAAATTTTACATCCTGATTTGCATGTGTACGTACTGTACATGTGTATGTATGTGTTCCCTGTTCAGTATATTTAATATAATATTCTGAATAAATAACATTTATTCTTCATTATTCTTCACTTTTCCATGGCATTTCAAGAAAACAATGAAAGTATTTTTTTTTTTTTTTAGAAGCAGGTATTGGAATATACATGTAGGGGAAGATGGGGCTACTGGGCCGCTTAAGCATATTTTTAAATCCAACAATATAAAAAGGCTTTAGAAAAGGGATAAAACTATTTTTATTACATGACCAAAACACTTGCTTCTTTATTGCAAACAGTTGAAATCAATCACATTCATTACACTTATGAATATTAATTAATTAAAATTCAGCCAAAAAATGGACCACTAGCCCCACTCCTGGGGCAAGTGGTCCGCATCATAAAACCCTAATATTTGGCATTAAAAGTTTAAAAAATGATTATAGTAAACAGTAAATGGATAATAAAACACTCAAATAAGTAACTGTGAATATCTTAGAAGCACCAAAGTGTTCAATAAATTGTTTAAATACCATGTAAAGAGTTTCTACTTTTTTCAGAAAAAATCCTGCAATTGTTATTCTCGGAATGTTATTCAGTTGAATATGGAGTTGTTTGTCATAGGCATTTTGTATTCCCTAAAACATGATTTGAAGTATTTTTCAAGTGTATATATCTCACATGGGCTATACTTTATGCAAGCCTTTGCTTTTAAGAAAATTCTTAAACAACTTGAGTAACCGCAAACATTTTTTCTACTTAAACGCTAACTATAATTTTCAACACTTTTTGGACCATTAAAGGGAACACAAATGAGATTAGCCAGTCTTCCTCAGCTTTGGTGAGAGCTGTTGGCTTGTGTGCTGGCGCATCTTCATCTACCAAGTTCATGCACCTTCTTTTTAATGTTGGTTTAGGAACATTGAATCGCTTTGATGGTTCTCGAAGAATGGTTATCTCGCCACTTTTGATCGCAGCAATGGCTCTACTCATCGAATCTGCCTCCCATTTGTTTTGAGGCCCACATAGCACGATATGTCCGCACCATTCTGTAATTTGGGAGACAAACAAATAATCATATAGTGTTATACTGCAGCCTCATCATAGCAGAAATGAACAGTAGCAAACAACTAACACTCTTATACAGCAAATAAAATTATATGGAATACTATTTACACTGTCGGGGATACTGGCCCAGGTGGGCCAGTAGCCCCGAAAAATGGTGGTCCAGTAGCCCCAAATTTTTCATGTGGGATTAATTAATCAATTATTCTTAGTATTTTAGCATAATTTCCATTCACATTATTGGAATATATTTTATAAATAACCTTTGAAACATTAAAAAACTATAAATTAAATTGGCTATAAATCTTACTAAACAAAAAATTAAAGTTTTCAAACATATTACAAATGGCAGCAGCCATTTTGTTATCTTAAAACAAAAGAAGTTCACGCATGCAAAATCAAGTGCTACTATTCATCCAAAATGTAGGCTCCCAGTGCACACAAAATTACTGAATTTCAGGTCAAACTTTCAGTTGCTCCTTAATTTTCTTTTATGCAATTGATTCCACTGTTAGTATAAATGATTCAATTAACAATTAATCAGGATTGAGAACCTACCCTTTCGAAGCAGTCTATTGTTTTTCTACTATTAAAAAGACGCCATTTTGAAAATGCCCGGCACTAAACACCGGTAGGCCAACAACCTCCGATGCTACAACATAAGACCTGTCTTTAACGTTAAAATACGCACTGACGTGGCGTACTGAATGTCACAATCACACTACCACCCATTTTAAGTCACTTTTACAACGTTAAATACTTCAAATTGTGATTAAAACTTACCTTACTTAAGCACTACTACTAAGCAGAAATGGAGTATGTATTTCTGAGTTTTTGATGAACAGCTAACGGAAGAAAAGTCACAATTATTCTGGGTAAACCCGGTGCAGGCCTGTAAACTCTGTGGTTTTTAGAAAGAACACATGTAGAACAAAAGCCACAGGTCTTTGTTTCATCAATGGAGGGCAGCAGAGCAGAAAAAAAACAAAAAAAACTTAAGAGTGGGCCAGTAGCCCCGGCGACCCAGTAGCCCCACCTTCCCCCAACAACAACAAAATTCACATTTTTTAAAATGAGTAATGACTTGCACTAACCAAAACTGACACTTCGTGTACATAACATTACTAGTGACACAATCAGTAGCAGGTGTCTGGGGCAAATTAGTCCACATGGGAACATATTTGTTCCTGCAGGCTTTTAAAGACAAAACGAGCCTTATGGAGGACTTAACAGTCTGGAATTATTCCAGTCTGGAATTATTCCAATCTGGATTGCAGTAGATAATTTATAGATTACTGACTTTCCAATATTTCCCTGGAGGTTTCTGACAAGACATCACTGTGTTTCACCATGAGGTTTTTGGACAACATGGTCAACAAGAGTGACTAAATGGGAACTTTAAAAGGAACAATAATCAGGTGAGTAACTCCCATTACCGTAGCCTCAGGGTTTTACAATCCATTAAAGCTAAATATGAACTGTTACCTACATCTACATCATGGTGGTAATTTCTTTTAACTCTAACCCACTTATTAGTTATTTTGGCTAAGAACCTTCCTGAATCCACCAAAATGAAATCTGTTCACCATGCACAAACAGTACCACCCAACTGTTGGACTTAGCTGGAATTGGGACACATGCAAAGTATCACTGTCAGGGCTATACAGTAATGAGTCCATCCAAATACAACAAACCCTGCTGTTGGAGTTTGAATGGTTTGGGGTGTTTAGGGTATTAAAGAAGAAAACAGTAGGTATTTGTATTGAATCAGAATTAAAAATTATTTTGAAAGTACAATATTAACCCTCCTACTATTGCTGCACTTTAGTGGGAAGTTGCTCGAGGTCAAAACCAGTCATCTGCCTTTTTTGACTGGTTTTTACTGTCATTTTGACCACCCTGAACAATACCAGACAATGCTTTTACCAGTCAAAAACAGTTGACTCATTTTGACCTGTAAATGTACTTACTATACGTAAGGTTTGACAATGTTTGACTTTTAAGTAGATATACCTTGGCAAGTATATCAACATTTTGACTGATTTTGACTCTTGCAGTCACAGGAGGGTTAATGTTGACCAAATTGTTTATGAACCCACCAACCTGTGAGAGATGACAAACCGTGGATAACCCCTGAACTAAAATCACTCGTCGTTAAGAGCCAAAAGGCTTTTGCAGGTGGCAAATTCTCATCATGGCGTCTTCTCCGCAATAGAACTGTTCGACTTATCAAACGTGCTAAACAGGTTTGTTACAATTCCAGTGTTGGCAAATTGAGGAAACTTAACCCACGACAGTGGCATCAACAAATTAAGAAACTAACAGGTCAAAACTGCAAAAGAAGTTTCACAATTACCCGGTTTATCACCAGAGGACATTGCGAACATCATAAACCACCAATTCATATCCGTGGCACAGGACATTCCAAAACTTGATCACAGTTTCGTTTCGGTTTGCGGTAACACCATGTGTTTACATGTATCTCAACTATCGCGAAGCTGAGGTACAGGTTCTGAAAAGAACCTTATCGCACAACTCGTATCTCAACCTTCGTTAAGTGAGAAAGGTTCAAGGGAGAACCAATGTCGGGCAACTCGTTTTTCTCTACTGTCGCTAAGTGAGAAATATGGTTCAGGGAGAACCATGGGGACTTCACGGGTTAATATGGTTCAGGGAGAACCATGAGGACTTCACGGGTTATTCTCATGGTGAAGTCCCCATGGTACCCATGGTTCCATGGTTCTCCCTGAACCATGATTTCTCACTTAGCGACAGTAGAGAAAAACGAGTTGCCCGACATTGGTTCTCCCTTGAACCTTTCTCACTTAACGAAGGTTGAGATACGAGTTGTGCGATAATTTCTTTTCAGAACCTGTACCTCAGCTTCACGTTAGTTGAGATAAACCGCAAGCCGAAACGATGTCAATATTCCACCATGCAAAGCCTCAAATCTTATATTGATCACAGTTTTTTACCTACCCTCTACATTTCCACCACCTACAGTGTCTCCGCAAGACGTGTTCAAGAAACTCAAGAAATTCAACATTAATAAGAGCGGTGGCCCTGACTGCATTCCACCTTGTGTGATCAAGGAATTTTCTTATGAACTGTCTTTCCCTCTCCCTCCCAAATAATTAATTGTTCCCTACAAGAAGGCGTTGTTCCTGATATTTGGAAATCTGCCTTTGTTATACATGTACCAGTCCCAAAGTCTAATCCACCTAATATTGATAATTTACACCCAATCTCACTCACACGTTTGTTTTCTAAAGTGTTAGAAGATTTTGTTGTGAATTGGATTTTTGATGATATTAAGAACTTAATTGATACACAACAGTTTGGTTCCCTTAACCCTAACTCCCTAGGCCCATTTGCTTACACATAACCTGAATCCTTCCTAACTCCCTAGGCCCATTTGCTTACACATAACCTGAATCCTCCAAAATCCTTCAGTAGTAAAGCTAGCACATGACATGTACACACATGTATGCAGACGTGTGTTTCTAATCTGTGATACATGTACATGGCCAGGGACCCTCCCTGCATGCATGGAGCAATAAACAGTGTCCACTGACCCAAACACTGACCTTGCAATCACTACAACAAACATGGATGTACATGTACCATGGAAAGGCAAGTATGCCTAATAACCTCAGTCCTTCAAAATCCTTCACTTTAGCAAAGAGGATTTTGGAGGATTTGTGAAGGTTAGGGTTGGGACTTGCTGGTACACATTGTTTAGATAATTTGTTAGGTGATATTTTGAAAGGAACTGATAAACCTCAACACACTGCTGTCTTGGTAACTACTGACTTTTCTAAAGCTTTTGACAGAGTTAGCCATCAAATAGTGGTAGAAAATGTTTTAAACTTGAGAGTTCGTCCCTCAATCATCCCATGGGTTTGCAGTTTTTTATCTAACAGAAAATAAGCTGTCCCGGTACAATGGGAGTGTTTCTAGTTAGGAAACTGCCATTGCTGGGGTCCCACAAGGCACAAAATTAGGTCCAGTAGCTTTTTTAATTAATTACTTTGTTTCTGGCACCCCTGAGGTCTTACATTTCAAATACGTAGATGACATGTCTTTTGTTCAAACATACTGTAACAATGACCAAACAATCTCCATGCAACAGGAACTTGATTGTTTGCAGGAATGGTCAACCAATAATAACATGAAACTGAACCCCCCAAAATGCCAAGTCATGATCTCTTGCTTTCAAAGACTGCCACCTGTTGTGCCTCATTTTCAAATTGGTAATTCAGTCATTAATCAAACTAATTGTGTTAAACCTTTAGGCATCCACCTGCAAGAGAACCTTAAATGGGATACTCAAGTCGATTAAATGTGCAAAGCTTTTAACAAAAAACCTTTATTTTTTACGTCAATTGAAACGTTGTAACATTCCAATTAATGATTTAAGAACAGTGTATTTACAATATGTCGGACCCACACTAGAATATGCATCGCCTGCATTGTTTTACGGTTTGTCCAGAGCTCAGAGCATGGAGGAAGAAAACAGACTGTTTTCTTCCTCCATGCTCAGAGGGAGTGTTTGGAGAAAATGCAAAGAAAGGCATTTCGTATAATCCTATGTGACTGGTGACCTTGTCAATATCAGTCGTACACAAATCTGTCAGGTACTTAACATTCCAGTTCTCACTGAGAGACTTGAACAGCTTTCACTTAATTTTGGCAATCTACTTTTAAATTCAAACAAACATAGTAATTGGCTCCCCCCTCCTAGGAATAATAACCTAAGAAACTGAGACTCACTGTTGTACACAATTAGATGTAGAACAATAATGGATATAAATGTAGTCCTATCCCGTACCTCACAACCATTCTAAATAAGCAGAAGTGATTTGTCCCTTCGTCTCTCAGCTTGTTTCACGTAAAGCCATTTTGTCAGTTTATTCACATTTTTCACCTGTGATCATTGTTTTGGTCTGTGGTATTTGTTTATGGTGTCTTTGTTTTAGTTGACATGTTAATTGGTAAATGTAGTTTTTGTGTGCTATTTGTGAGTTTTCTGTAGTTTTGATGTGAAACGTTTTTATTCAATTATTTTTAATTTTAGCCTGGTGTGCAGCAAGTTCTTAATCATTAATAATCCTGTAGAATGGTTCAACTCTTCCCCCCTTTATTATCTCATTCATGTCTTTAGTCCGATTGTCCTTTCAAAGACTCTTTATGTCCCTGCTTGTGTTTTTATTTTTTTGCCTTGTTTTTGTTTTTGTTTTTAATTTTAACTATATTTAATACATGTATTTAATGTACATATGTAAATAAGTTTAAAATATAGTATTATTTTTTGTATATTGATATTTAATTAATAATCTTTAATATTTTAATTCCTATTTGCATATTTTTATGTTGCAATTATCACTGTAATTCAGCCTTTTTGGCTGCGATAGTGAAACAATAAACCAATAATAAAAAAATAATAAAAATATATTACTTTGTGTTGTTCAAGAGAAAATAGTGAAAAATGTATTCAGATTTTTTGTGTTCGTTCAGAAATTCAAACTGGAAATTATTTCTCAACAAAATTATTTGTAGAGAAGGCTAATCCCATCATTTGATTAGCTTGACACCAATCAAATTTTACATTTTTTTTTTTTTTTAAATTATCAATCCTAATCTTTCAAGGTAAGAAACAAGTAACTTTGGTTTTGGGAAACGTATCATTCCAACCCTCAAGAAATATATTTTAAAATTAACCTGTGAAAGTTTCATCATAATAGTAGGCGCGTCAAACACACCGTTTTACCCCACTAGACAAGGCGTAACAACATGAGAATTTGCAATTTTTGTGATGATATTTAGAGACTTTAAGCATAAGAAAGCAGCTTATTTTTGATATCATAAAAAAATCTAATCCTTTATTTATTAGAATGCGAAAGAAAAATTAGAATATATTTTAAAAATACACGATAAAAAGCATTCTGAATTTTCCACCTCCCGCGCTCCCGGCTTGTTTCGAAACAACGTTACCAACGCATCTGAAGCCTCCAATTTTCAAGTTGACATTTGCACCGGAAAGAGTTGTCGTATCTAGTCGAAAAATAAAGCCTGCTTTGCAAAGAACTGATTTCTACGTGCGCGTTATCGATAGGCGAGTCGGGGGGTGCAGAAAACATCGTTGAAAATTCCGTCGAAGATCTTTGAAAAACAATGCCAATTTCGCAAAACGCGGCACCATAAACCGAAGGTACGAACGATAATCCATCCCCATATGAATTTGGAATGAAATCAGACGTCATTTTCCAGTAGATAATACGATATATAATCGCACGTTTTTCTTCAGACGGCCGGAAGCAATTTTTCACGACCGCCACGGTAATGCCCCAGTCACATTTACGCCGATTGTAGGAAAGGCGCCCGCCCGGCGAGCTTTTTGCCTAAAATCGCACGGGAATCGGGGAAATCTTACGGTCACCGGCGGATCAATCGGAGCTATCGGCCGATTAAAACACGCCGCACGGGCCGCCGCCAACTTTTAACGCGGAGTTATAATTTTCCGATGGCCGGCAGACTTTTTTTCGACCTAACTCATCGCAAATGAACCGCAGGGGACCCGTAAGGGAGCCGTCCGATAGCCTAACGGCCACCCCACGGCATCGTACGGTCATCAAAGGATTAATTAAGAGATTAGGAAAGGCTCGGGGGCCACCTGGACCGTACGGTGTCCGGGGGGTCCTCCCGATGGCCTTATGGGCGCCGAAGGGTAATCGTACGGCGCCCGAGCGGTATCAAGAAACCGTGCGGGCGCCTACCGATTATTCACCGGCGCCAGGCCGGCGCCCGAGCGGCCCCCCGGCTCTCAGGACGGCGCCCGTCCGGCGCCCGCACGGGTATCGTGCGGGCGCCTGAAACCAGTTGAAACCGGCCACAGACGCCCGCCCGGGCATCGTAGGATACGTCCGGCCTCCCCCCGTTCACCTGGCGGAAAACATCGGCCGGGTGCCTCAAGGCCTCCGTACGGTGCCTGGACGATGTCCGTAGGGCCACCCTACGGTCCCCGTCCGTTGTCCGTTCGACTTACTCGGCGGAAATCTAATTTGTTGCCGTGCGGCGCCCGTATCTAATGTGACCGTGACCAAGTGCAATTTGAGACATCCGGGATTTGTCTCCGATGGCCGGGACATCGGGTGACCGCCCGATACCCCCTCTCCGCCCGGCGCCCGGCGGAAATGTGACTGGGGCATAACGCGGAGTCACACACACGATGCAGTTGACCGAGCGAGAGAGATCTACGATCACTTGCTAAAAGTGTCGGACTTTCTCCCGAAAATCAACATGAAATTGCCAGGATTTTGGAGGAACATGGTGATTACAAGTTCCTGAACATTAACATATGTTATAAAGTGGACTTTATTTGTAAATACATTAGTTCTTATTGTCTCAATTTATCGTTAATTTAATCCGAAGATTTGAAAGAAATGCCGATTCGGTGCGTGCATGCTGCATGAACTATACCGTTTGCAATACGATTGTAATGCGCATGTGCAGTAGGCTACTTGTGGTGTGAGGATTGCATGCATAGCGTCTGCAATACGATCGTGCAGCGCATGTGCAGTAGGCCACTTTTTTTGGATAAACAATGGGGAAGAAAACACAGTGCACAAATCAATGGGGAAACTGCAAATCAATTTTTTACTTTTCCATACATTTTGCCCCCAAAAACAACTTTACAGATTATTAAATTTGGAGATAAGAGTTATGATAAAGTTAAAAATATGATTTTTTTTTAAGTTTGAAGGATTTAAAAAATATCACTGGCCTAACACAGAAATTTACAACAACAAAAAATAAATAATAAATAATAATAATCGGTGAAAATTCATACTTTTTGACTGGATCATGCACAGCATTTGCTTTGAAGTGGGACTGGGACAATGGAGATTTGAAATTATTGTCAAGATTTATAAATTCTTGTCATTATTTATAACGTTATGAATATATAATTAGCTTTTTAAAGTAATGAAAAACAAGGCTTTTGATCCTAAATTACCTGTGAAATTATTATAATTGTTTTTCTTTTACTTTGAGTATATTGGTATCCAAATGTTTACTCAATGACCAAATTTGAGTGGAATAGGATTGACATAACTTTAACATTTTTGCATATTTAATTAGCCAGACTTAGTCTCCAGAGCTAAAAAAAAAAGGAAAATTTTGTGTTTAAGCCCAAATTTATGCCAGTTTTACACAACAACCATTAACCCTAACCCTAACCCTCCAGGGTATTTTGGCTAGAAACCCTGCCAGACGCAACAGAGTGCATCGTTTACCAAAGTGACTTGGCTGCCAAGTGCAGCAAGATCCATCTTGTCACAGTGCAGCAAGATCCATCTTGTCACAAATCTCAAGGCCGAACTGCCTCAGAGTCTGTGGTCACCAAACGCAGCAGGATACAACGCTGGCATTGTTCAATGGGACCAGCTCTCAATAGAAACAGACTTGGCTGCTTATGCACTGGTGTTGACAGCTAAATGCATCAAAGTGCATCAGACTTTTCCAGCTGATGCACTCTGCTGCGTCTGGCAGGGTTAGGGTTAATGTTCTCAGCTTGGAACACATTTATACTTTAAATATGAGTAACAAAGACTCAGATTATGCAAAATGATTCACAAGATCCTCTACAATCATTATGAAAAGGATACTTAAAATATGCAAATTTTGATAATTTACTGTGATTTCGGCTTTAAAAAGGCCCATTTTGGCACTTTAAAGCTTTTTTACTGAGCTATATCTTCATAATGTGATGTATCCTCTGGAAAAACCCCACTGATATGACAAATATAGGCAACATACATACAAGAAAAGGTGAATTGAGATGCTTGATAGTAGGTGTAAATAAAATAAATGAGATGGTATAAAAACATTTTTTGTTTATTGTTGCTTTTTTGACATTTGTTGTCTAGGGAATTGAAACAGCACATTCTGAAATCTTTATCGGACCATAACTTGGTAATACCTTGACCAATTTTTTAAATTAAAAGTGTTCTGTAATCTACTCACCAAGCCCTTTAAGAAAAATTCCAACATAACTTCCTATAAGCAATTTAAAAAAATTCATTGTCCCCCCTAATAATAGATGCTCACACTTTTTTTTTTTTTTTCTTTTTTTGGTATTCAAAGACAAAATGACCAACAGCAGTAGCTGAAAGGGTCACTTTACAATGACAAAAATATTATTACATATATAAAAATACAATATATATTTTAGGAAAAAAAGATGAAAAAACTATCACTTTTTTGTAATACTTGATATAAAGTTGCTGATGAAACCAAACATCCTGAGAAATTACTGACATGCAGTAATTTTTGAGAGAACGTGATATATGTATTTCAAATATAACTTTATGAATGCAATTTACATAATGAATGCAAACAAATATGAATTTATCATTATTTTCTTGTTAACCCTCCTACTTCTGGTACCTTTTTCATACAAGTTGATCCACAATTTGAAACCATTCGCTTTTGTGGTTTTGAATGGTGAAATAACTGTGTACAGTATTAATTCTCCCAAATGGTTTTGAATGGTAGGTCAGCTAATACAAAACCTTGTTTGGATCTTTCCAAATGGTAGTACAGCTAATACAAAACCTTGTTTGGATACTTCTAAGTGGTGAATCAATGGACCCTCTATGCATTTGAATGGATTTGAATGGTAGTAAAGCTTGCTACCAACAATGTTCAATGGTATCACCATGTGTGTACAAAACCAATGGGCATTTTTGAAAGTGGAAATTTTGAATGGTTTCAAATGGTCTATTAGTAGGAGGGTTAATGACATAATGAAATGAGCTGAAACTTTTATAAAATGTTGATTTATATGAACATTGTCATCTCTCTTCATTCTTATAAAATAAGGATGCATTTACTGACATTTTAAAGGGCATATTGCGATGAACAGCCTGGCATGGAATCATAGTGCTTATTTTAGATTAACCCTAACCCTGCCAGACGCAGCAGAGTGCATCAGCTGGAAAAGTCTGATGCACTTTGATGGATTCAGCTGTCAACACCAGTGCATAAGCAGCCAAGCCTGTTTCTATTGAGAGCTGGTCCCATTAAACAATGCCAGAGTTGTATTCTGCTGCGTTTGGTGACCACAGACTCTGAGGCAGTTCGGCCTTGAGATTTGTTAACAGATAGATCTTGTTGCACTTGGCAGCCAAGTCACTTTGATAAACGATGCACTCTGTTGCGTCTGGCAGGGTTTCTAGCCAAATTACCCTGGAGGGTTAGGGTTAAAACCCTCTTACACATGGAGGCCACTCCGATCCACAAAATTCTGCTCTTGAGCAACCTTCAGTACATACTGTACATGTACAAGCCTGCTGTCCTTTCCAATTAATCTTACAAAATCAACTGTGTACCACCCAAGGCCACTGTAAATGTTTGAACATATTAGTATGGCCTGCAATGTATCGATGGGAGACCACCTTACCCTGCAATCTCAGTGGTGTGACAATGCACAGAAGGGTAACCATAGGAGGCCACTGGCAACAGCTAATGGCTTGGAGTGGCCTGAATGGGTTGTTTCAAAAATTGCACTGATTGTAGGAGGGTTAACTCAGTGACTGAAAATAATACCCCTCATAATAAGGTCATGTCTGCATAAATGAGTCAGTCACTGTGTTCATCTTAAAACTAGGATACCGATTCCATGCCCTGTTGAAAGTCTGCTCTGATCGTGACGATATTGTCCCTATATTTATTTTTTGTACATTTTTTTATTGGTAGACTGAACCTTTTGGTTATAGGAATTAAAAATTCCTCCTCAGTCTTGCCATCTCCACATTTGTTAATTTTAATGATCTTTTGATTTGTTTATGTATTTCTGTGTTTTAAATTTTAAATTTCTGTGAAATAAAATAATAATAATATATCACTCTACAATTAATGCACCCAAGGCTGACATTTGTATCAAGTTTAAATAAATGTCAGCACGTACACAGGAAAGCCGTTATTAACTCAATCCCTGCATGCTTTCAGAATGTCAATAAGGTTTACTAACCTCGACTTAGTCATACTATGTACGTTAATATTAGACTAGCTTTTACAAGGTCACAGTTAAATTACAGGTATGCAAATAGTGCGCAATATATTCAAACAAAGGAAATTCCAGTTATTCTAATAATTTTAGCATAAAAAAGAAAGCAAATTGGGGATGATGGGGGTTAGATCATCGCCGATGCATCCCCCAAAAAAAAAAAAATTATCACAAGAAATCACCATTAAAAAGTCAAAGAGCACTAGATTTACCAAGGATTTTTTCATTGTACACTTACATTTCCTGGAAGTTGACAAATATAATTTATCCATATCAAAATTACACCCTCCCACCCACCGGTATTCCCCTCCCACCCCAAACCGCAGCACTATCCTATTCCTATTCCTATGGTCTCATGGGCACCGCACGGACATCAAATCAATCAACCTGATTCTACCTCCACGACATCGACAACACACACGTTAGACTACGAATCAACTCACCCGAATAGGAAGACAAACGACTAAAGTCACACCAAACGACCTGCTCACTGGCTCAGTCAAAAATGTCAGTTGATCTGGTCGACGCTATCATTATAACATTATCTTTCTCATAGCTAGTTGTGTGTGTTCGCGCGTTTTCACAATCTTTGAGTTTCATTTCATCCATATCCGTACCATTATCATGTACAGTACATCGTTGATGACGTCAATCCACTTCTTGTACGCAACTTATACCGCGCGCGTATATTTGTTTTACATCGCAGCGACGGGTTTTGTGCAGTAAAAGTGCCAATTCCGGTCTTGAGAGAGAGACTACGAAACCCTAGGCGCGCGCCGAAAGAAAACACCAACCAGCAGACGACCATGGCGCGCTGCAGTGCTAGTGGAACTCATGGAGCCATTCCTCTCCGTTGATGGTAGGTTTTTGCGTGTCGAAATTCCTTCGCGCGCATGCGTGCTGAATGGGTTCATAGTCTTGACACAAGGGCGAAATGCGCACAAAACCCGTCGCTGCGGTGTAAAAAACAAATACGCATACCGCGCTGCACCACCGAAGCCTGAAGATCTGACGTCACGCTTTGAGCTAGAGGTGCGTGAATTACGCCAGATTATGGCGTGCAGCCGCCATCCTTTCCCGATGCTAAACTTTGACCTTGGTTGGTAGCTAGCACGCAAGCCTGGAATGGTGACGTCAGATCTTCTGCACAATGCGTTAACGTATCCAATGAAACTGTTGAGTGGTACGTTTGAGCCTGTCTATATCCTTGATAGGATATAGACGGGACCAGTCTAATGGAGGACCAGCAAAATCCATAGAGTTTTATAATTAAACTATGGTAAAATCTTATAAGATTATAGAGGGCGTTTTACTAAATAAATGGCGCGCCGTATTGACTGTGTGACACACGTTTTAGCGCGCGCTTATGCGGTTTTGACCTACTAACTATAGCTAGACTCTAGTCTATGTCTATGACAAGGACTGGTTTTGTATACAACGGTTGCGATATCTCTTCAGCAAGACAGGTAAATTCGCATAATTTGTTTTTATTAGATCAGGCCTTTTCGTGTACAGCTTTCATTACATTTATATAAATATAACTCGTTTTTCATCATCAAAATTCCCTTTCATATGATACCAAAATCATTGGCATTGCATATAAAATGATCAGGTTATTTATTTACTTCCCCTGACTTTGTTTCACAAACACAGAGAGCATTTAAGTAAGAGTAATTGCGGTGACACCATGTGAAATTCTCAATTGAGTAGTAATTAGTTCTGAAAAGAACTGGAGGTACAACTCTTCAGAACTAATTACTACTCAATTGAGAATTTCACATGGTGTCACCGCAATTAGTCTTACTTATCCTCCTCACCATGCAAAGCTACAAGTTTTACCTACAGAGAGCATTTTGTACACAAGTGTATGGCGTTCCATAGCACAAATGGCCATTGAAAGGATTGACTTGTATTATGTCTGATATAACAGCAACATGTAGATTGAGCACCACTCAGTTGGTGGATACGTGCGCTATATAAGTCCACACATTATTATTATTATTATTATTACCATTAGATTAGAAAGATAAGGAATCGGTCTTTCCAACCATATATAGCATGGGTATGACTGCGAAGAAGGGAAACATACAGCTGTTTTAAAAGCTGGTCATGATACTCCCAATTAAGTGCTGTGTGTGTCCTTGGTCCCAATTATAAAGTGCTGTGTGTGTCCTGTGTTGACCTTGGTCAACTAAAGTCACCAATGGTAAGCAACAGGGGGTATGTGTGTTGTTAAGCCCTTTTCACACGAGCACCGATAACAAAGGTCCTTGGTAATGGGCGCCAGTTGTCTGTCGCCTCGGTCGTTTGCGATTTTTTAACAAACTTTCACACGACGTCCACTCACGCCAAAACTAACGTCCCTCGTTTTCCATGGAGGGTCAAAGGTCATGATTGTGCAATCCAATATTTCACTGGTACCACGCGCAGAGCTTATTCACTGAACGCTTTTTTCTACGTTACCAGTGGTTTTCCTGCGAAGATAAAAATATGCGTTGTGCGAAGTCAAACGTTACTTTCTCCCACATTTTGTTTTCATTTCCTTCCCATTTCCCGAAAATTTTATTCTCGTTTTATTATGGATATCGAATCAAGTATACTTGCAACAATTCCGATGGATTCACAGAGCCAGATTTCTAACGTAAGGCCATCCAACGAGAAAAATAAACGTGTCCGGGCCAAGAAAGTCTCTTGGAGTTACGATGAAACCGTTTCATTCACTGATCAACGTGATGGGGACGTACAAGTTGTTTACCAACACACATCCGGGATTTATTGCAAGCTGATTAGTGACGCGTTCTGCGCATGCGAAATGATACCGCCAAAGCAAGGGTCCCCTGTTTGGGCGCACGAAGCGTTTCACACGACCTATCGTGGCGATTTTAACATCGATGCGATTTTTTGGAGGTCTCGATCTCTGTTATAAATAACGAGGGTCCGTGGTAATTATTTAACAAGGATAGCTTTCACACGACTGGGATTTGCTATTTTTTAACATGGATGCGATTTTTAGTCAAGGTCCCTTGTTAAAACGGTCTCGTGTGAAAGGGCTAAAGTTTGGCATCTTACAACGCCAGCATGACCATGTCAATTTGCTATCCTCAGTATATGCCTCAAAACTCTCCGTTTTCATGCTCAAGCAATCCACGTGATGCCAACCATCGCAAAAATCGCAACAAATAGATCTTTCGCCCCACAGGCACGCTTTGTGACATATATAGCATGGAAACCGAGTCTGAAACACTTGGTAGAAAACTCACTCGCATTTCCACTAGCACTTGGTCCTGGGTTTGGATGGCAATCATATGCCTGAATGATAACAAGAATGCAAATGTAGAGTAAAGCACATTTGGTAATCCTACAGGGGTGCTGTCAACATTTTGTCATGTTTACCTTATTTTCATCATGTATATGTATTTTTTTTTTCTCTAATTGTTTTTTTGCCATTGTATTTGTGATTGTTTCTGCCCTGTGAAATAATAAATGTCTTTTGTAGCCACGGCTACTGCTACAAATACTACGTCACGCTTGATCGGCTTTGTGTACTGTACCGCTGCGCTACTTGTTGTTCACAGCCGCCTCTCGAACGATGAACGACCCATAGGCGTTGTGTATTCAACCACGTCACACTTCGAGGTCGTGTAAGAATATTGGGGTCCGTTCAGTGCGTAGATTTTTTTCACTGCTAAACCATAGAAAACTACAAGGCCTGTTTTGCCACGGATTCGACAGGGATTCGACAGGGGACCATGGCCGGGGCGAGATCACGCTGGCTATGGAGTCCACAGTTAAGGGATAGAGAGTTCTTCCTATCCCTTTACTGTTTACTCCATGGCCAGCGTGTGGTACGGAAGAAAAAAAAGTCGCGGTCAGGTATTACCCACGGTTACAAATAGAGCATGACGCAACCAAGCCGGAGGTCAATGTCACTGAACATGCGCAGTGACTGTTTTTTGGGACTTCGCTATTTATTGATTTGAGAGCCACAAATTTATTCACTCGAGAGCCACAAATCAGAAAAAGAACAGGTCATACTATCTATTTCAATATTGTAGAGTCCAATTTATCATAATACAAAATAATTTGTTCCTTTTGGGGATGAAAAGACCAATTCTATAACCACGCCGTCCAACTCATAACCTAACTATTACTAAGCGGATTCGTTTCCTCTCGACCATTAGGACGTTGTCGAACACTATAGATCACACTATAGATCACATCACATCATATCATATCATATCATGTCATGAAAATTCTTGTGAAATCAAATGTTTTATGAAAGCTCCTGGTTATTTGAATATGATGAAAATTTTCAATAAAGTGATGCTCCTGACTATTTAAATACTACTTTATAATTTGAGGCAAAGTTACATTGTCTTAATTTATTTACGTAATAACACCTGAAAACAAACATCAAAAGTGTTTGAGGAAAACAACCAAAATGGTTTACTTTATTTGAACATTTTGTAAAATCACATCAACATGACATGAAATGACATCATCAATTTAGGTTGCGTATACATTTAGTAAGGTTGTGCCATGACTAAGTAAAATTTTGAGGACCATATATTTTATGGCTCTATCAATTCCGTGTATAATAACCTACTTGCTATTTGGAACACTTCCTAAAGAAGTACATCTGAGCATTTCCCACCTATACAAGTTAACATTACAAACACCTTTTTATGTACAAACCGCAATACTTCAACAAAGAAAACACCAAGTGATGTGCTACAAAGACGCACTAGCTCAGGGGAACATGAGTGATGTACCCACGGGTACATTACCTTGATCGTGCTCACCGTAAGTCGTTCATAATACATATTGCTTCGTTCTCATAAGTCATGAAACATATTGCTTCGTTCTCATAAGTCATCATACATATTACTTCGTTCTCATAAGTCATAATACATATTGCTTCGTTCTCATAAGTCATCATACATATTGCTTCTTTCTCATAAGTCATGGTACATATTGCTTCGTTCATATAAGTCATGAAACATATTGCTTCGTTCTCATAAGTCATAATACATATTGCTTTGTTCGCATAAGTCATCATACATATTGCTTCGTTCTCATAAGCCTCATACTACATATTGCTTCGTTCTCATTAGTCACTCATATTGCTTCATTCTCATAAGTCATGATACATATTGCTTCGTTCTCATAAGTAATGATACATACTGCTTTGTTCTCATCGTATTCTCACCATGCAAAGTTTCAAATCATACTTGTTGTACTTATACATAGTTATACATTTACTTGGAATAGTTTTACCCACGCTCGCACCACCCACTCCTTAGTCCATTTCTCCATGGCCGGGGTACACATCACAATAATTAATACATTAGTGAAGTACAATAAATTAATAACACATTATTCTAGGTTTACTCTGCTCATTCCTTCCTCCATGCTCTGTTACATCTTTACAGAATGTGGTCATTTGCGTGGATCATAGACCTTGGCAACATCGTTTACAAATTGCATGAAAATGTCTTTGTCCTTGTTGGTGTATCTATACAAAAATTCGGCCAAGTATGATGAGTAGTGGTGCTTTCGTCTTCCGTGAGTTGGAAGACTAACTTTCATTTGCCGCCAGTGACCTTCAATCTTGTTGGTGTGACCACCTCATCATTGACAAACTCCTTTGAATGGTTCACTGTCTCGTGTTTGTATCCATGTTTATCCAGATTGCAGTAAGCTTTCCAGCAATCTGACACAATGGTGGTACCTGGTGCAATCCATTGTTTAATTAAAGGTAGCAACGTGGCCTCATCTCGCTTCTCAACTGCTACAATGAAACATCCTCGCGACTCTTCCTCTATTCCTCCAAATACCCACTGACCTTCTACTCTGTGTCCTCTATAATATTTTCGTTTTCCTATCTTGCTCTCATCGATTTGCACTCGTTTACGATATCAGGCGAGGATCCAGGGGGGGCCGCGGGGGCACGTGCCCCCCGGGTAAATTGAGTATTAAAAAAAGGAAAGAAAAAAAAAGACGGGGAGGTCAGAGAAAAGGAGGAGTACCCTAAAAAAAATTCCGGCGACAATATTAAACATCTGCTGTCTGCTTTTGGCATAAAATAAATACTGAAAAATGCAACAAGAAAAAAAGGTTACCGGTATCAATCATGCCATGGAACTGAAACCCTCTTTTGAGAGAAAACCGAAGTATTTCCCGGAGCTCGGGGATTTCAACTCTCTCCATCTCAACATCTAATCCTCTTGGGGGAGTTTATTACTGGTTAAATGGCCACAGCCAGCAGGAAACAATTGATCACTTGACTGAATGATTTGCTAGTTTTGCCAAAATCCTTTTTGAGTGGCCTAAACGCACACATTCTTTTCAATTAATAAAATATCCAGTGCCATCATGTCCAGTAATGAAACCATGTATTATTTTTTGATCGTTGAAATTGGTGCCACAAACAAATAGACCTTGGCTTTTAAAAGAGAAAATCGTCTCATCATGATCAAAGTTGTATTTGTACCCCAAAACCACGAACGTTCTTTGACCAAAGTACATCACGTAGTATACTTCGTTTGAGCAGCTTAATTATGTGGGCTCCTTGCCAAAATTCCTTTGCAGTGAATAGCCTTGAATGCAAGGCTGTGATGCATCTCAACAAAATTATGGTCGTATTATCTCTCCGTTAGTTACTAGTTAGTAAGTTTTGTTTATAGGCCTGCTTCAAACGTCGAACTTTTGCCGTATCTAATTCAAATAATGACCCAAAAATTTACATTACATGTAATAAGGAGAAACTTCTGGAACAGTTCAACAATGAGTCTTATTCAGCAGGTCGGAAACGCATGAGAAAGGTGGCTTTTCCCGATGTTGAAGAGGCTGCTTTGACCTGGTTCAAAGCTGTACGGGCCGAAAACATTCCGATTTCGGGTCCAATTCTTCAAGAAAAGGCCAGGTCTTTGGCAAAGAAGTTAGGACATCCAGACTTCAGCTGCAGTGATGGGTGGCTTGACCGTTTCAAAACACGCCAAGGCTAACGTCAACGCGGTGCTGGAAATGCGCTCAATCCTTCTTTTTTTTTAGCTCTGTTGCGTAGCCAAATCTCACACCAATGAGTTGTATAAGGTAGGTCATCATTGATTTCGAAAGCGTTAACAATAATTTTATATTTTTTGGAAAACTTTAAAAACAAAAATCATGCCATTTGAAACAAATTAATAAATATGTAAGACGTTTATAACAAATTTTAAAATGTTGCATCTTGTGTGCTTAATTCCCCGTGCTACAATAGGTTACTTTGCGGGCGTACGGTAATTTATGCAAGCAAGGGGAGGGGGAGGGGGGTAAAATGGCGACCTCGGCTAACTCGAACCTCCGCATAAGTCGAAGTTTGAGTTCATTCCCCTGAGATTTGACTTATATCGAGATTTCACTGTATTTGAATTAGACACGGCAGAAAGTCGACGTTTAAAGCAACTGACTTCTGCCGTAAGTTCGACAGGCAGGTCTTGCCGCTCTGAACGCCAGCTCGTCTCTGGACTCTTTCAAGCGAAGAGATGTTTTTGGTGATATGGGGTTTCCAAGCAGTGCTCCCATATCAAAGATGTGGTCTAACCAGTGTGAAGTATAATTTGTCTTCGATGGACTTTCAGCCAGTCTCGGTTAGCCCTTAGCAATCTTCTGAGGAACTGATTGATTTATTTTAGTCAACCCATTCTTGAAGACAATTTTCCTCCACGAATTTAGTTAATGGAGATGACTTCATAAAGTTTAACACAGCCTCATTATGGCAATTAATTGATTGCAGTTTCTTTTATATTATATTTGATTTTCCACAGAAGCTTCGGTAATAAAAATATCCAACGATGTGTCTCATAAAAGGTTGATAAAAAAGGATTAAAAATTAAGGGTGCAGAGTAAAAAATAAAGCCACCATCCAAGGTGAACAGCGCCTTCAGTTTGGTGTACTGTCATTATTGAGAAAAGTGGATTTTTTGTATCAATTTCCAATGATGATTATAGTGACTTTTTTCAAATACTTCCCAAAATTAGTTAGTCTACATTTCGTTTGCAATCGGTAATCTATGATCGGGTGCAAAGCAAGCTAGTCTGGTTTCTTGACCCAATTCCTCCACGTCTACAAATTGTTCCGTTTCATCTGAAGAAGGGTCGGGGTACCGTGGAAATTACAATCGCCGATGTCAATTTACTGTCGGATTCTACGCCAGTACAGTACGCATAGGCCTGCGAAGTACGATGAGTCTTGCAGCTGATGGTTTTAACACAGGGCAAGGAACAGTATGAAATCAAGCCCTTTCTTGAAAAATTTCAACTGGACTGAATTCCGGATAAATTAAAACTGAAGTCAAAAACTGCAAATTAAATGCCAAAAATCGGGGAGGGATAAACTTATATTGTTGTAGTCATGACATTGCTAAAATAATGGCTAAAAATAATGGCTAAAATAATTATATATATATATATATATATATATATTCTCCATATAATCTTGAAAACTTTTGCAAAAAGTCAGGTGAAACTGGCCAGGAATCGCTTCAGATTGCACCACAGAGCATCCAGAATCCAAAATTTTCCGGGGCCCTTAAGCAGGCCCCGGACCCAACGTTAAGGGCTTGCGCTTCGCGCTCGCATTTAATAATAATAACAATAATAATAATAAAGATTTGTAGCGCGCACATATCTACCCTGCTGGGCGCTTAAGGCGCGAAAACAAAGGGGAAAAAAACATGATTACAAACAATATACAATGTTAGCATAGGAAAAAAATGTTCGTGTTGGGTGTGCCCCCCGTCTAAAAAATTCCTGGATCCGCGCCTGCATATCCTCCGATCTGTTTATTTTCCGCATTTATCGACGCCATACTTCAGGTAGAATCTTACTGCAGTAAGCCTGGGTTGCCCCACACAAATTGTTCACATGTAATAAGTATAACTCCAAGTCCATGGGATCGTTACTGTTCAAAATGGCCACCGCCAATGTCCTCGGGTCTTGAGTCAAAATTTTATCGCTAAATATCTCATCCAACTTAACACAAAATTTAATGAAGAAGCAACCAAACCAACGTTCAATAGTTGCCCGATGGTATACAACTATGATTTTTGTGGGAAACTTGGGTCTTAAGCTCAAATGATGTAAAGAATTGAGCATGGATTTTGCAGCAATGTTCCAAGCACGTCCGACCAGCTCTACCCACAATGCACCCCGGATTGTGGCGTTTCGGCCTGTTTACGCAGCGATACCGACGCACACTAGTGTCCTGCTTGAATGATGTTGCCGATGTCATCCGTTCTTCATCAGGCGTGAACATCCCTCAGCTCGTTGGTGATGAAGCTAGCAACGTCTTCGTTCTGCAGTTTGAGTTTTTGGCTCCATAACTTTTTTTTTTACATTCTCCCAACAAGCTATAAATAATGAAACTGCTTCCCTTTCAGTTCCGTATAATTACCAATGAATGCATTATTAATGAGTTTTTTTTTCCTGCGGTTCTTTGTAGCTTTACTTCTGATGAGCCTGGTGTTGTTTATGCACGGAAGTCCTTGGAGGATCCAGAAGTGAGCTTCAAGCTACTTAAAGGCCAGGCTACTCCATCAGCTGACCTGTCAGAGCCACAAGTTTCTCCAGGAATGGATGCAGCCCGACAGTGGTACTATCACCACGCTACAATAAGGGAAAATACATTAATTTCACGGATGTATAACTTGTAGTTCTGGTGTTTCTAGATTTGATAAAATATAAGTGGGCGTTACGTAAGTCCAAGGTAAAGCTATTTCAGCCAGCTTGCACATTCCTTACTGGTGAGCACCACATTCTAAGTAGTGATGACCTCAGCAGTGTAGGCTCTGGTCAGGGTATGTGTATGTCCAAATATGGATGACCACTCTACATCAATTTGCTTAGGACAGCCTCTCTTTCTCAAACCAAACATATTATTGTACATTAGGGAAACGAGCCCAGTCTAATGTCACACTGGATGTTATTAGCACCTTTACTGCTATCAGTTGCAAAAACAGCTGATCTTCTGCTAGATAAACCTGGTATCATTTTCACTGGCTAACATTATTGGCTGACCACAGAAGAGTCCAGTTCATAATAATTATGTCAGTCATTGTGTGCATTAAACCATGGAGCAATGCAAACAGTCCTTGAAGGTGTGAGTCAACCCCAACCCCAGTCCACACTAGCACCCACCTGCTGTACCTGTACATGTACATGTACATGTACAGAACGGATGGCGTAAATTGTATGCAATCCTTTTGGAAGTATGACCAGTTGGAGCCGGAAGTGCAGTGTAAACGAATGAGGGTTCACATGAGCACGTTCCTTCACATATCATGCAGGCCATTAGCCTTATTCACAAGATAACTGACAAATTACTGGAAAATGACTGTAATTCTCACAGCCACACTATGGCTTATGTTTCATGCACCAATTGTCCGATAGTTCCACAGCAAAGGAATAAAGAAACGGATCATATATTTCATTAGCATTTGAAAGCGAGGTACAAAAAAATAGTCTGGTTTCTCTGAATGAGCGTCCACTCAAACAAAAGCTCTTGTATTCAGGGATTAACTGACATAAGATGGCCGAACATGATTACTAGATATAGTATGCACTCACAAAGTTTAACAGGCCTGTAATGATTCTCATTATGATTGTACAATGAATAGTTTTAAAGTTGAGAGGGAGCTGAAAGTGGCAGGTGGTAAACAATATGAGGTGTTTCTTTTATATATAGTAAACTAGTTCAGGGCACTTTATTTTTGTAAGTTATTTTAATGGAGAGAATTTCTTCTGAAGGAATTATGCCCCAGAAAATAGAAACTGCGTTATTTTATTTTGAAGAAAAGGGATGGGAAAATGGGGTTGGACTAACTTGCACAACCAGATTCCGGCTATATTTAAAGGTGCGGAAATCGGCCAGGATCAACTGGAAGGCGGGCTAGTTTTAAATGCTATCACCATGATGCTATTAAAGACCCTGCGGTAAGCGATGGTACAGAACAAAGACGTGGACCCACAGTTTTAAGTTCATAAACATTCCCTCATTATCTTCGTAAAACAGTAGGCCTAAATGAACCTTCAAAATGTTTACACACAAAATAGAAAATATATATTTTTTAAATTTCTTATTGTGTAGGCCTATGTGTGTCAGGGGATGATTTTCTCTGTTGGGTGGGGCAGGAGGCCTAATGGGTGACAGGTTAGGGGTCAGATAAGATAAATTGGAATTTGGCATCATCCTTTGAAATTTACGTATTTGTTGCATACATTATTTTTACAGTGTGTAATAATAAAGAAAACCCCTGACCAAGTTAAGAACACTTTATAATTCTCATGACCCCACGCCGTTGTACATTGTACATTGCTCTCGCCTGATTCCATTTCCCAATAATCACGATGGATTTAGCAAAATGTTTTTCCCCCATATTTCGGCCTGCAGCCAATATAATATATTGCTAGAATAACATTAATAAAACAATAAAATGTCGCTATATAATGTCCCCAAACCAATTCACCATAGGCGTAATCAAATGCATTAAACACAACTCTTTGAAAAAGCCATAAAAATCAATATTTACGACATGTGTTAGTCTGACAGCTACGGCGATATATTACTAAAAACATTAATGAGCAGCATTTTAACAAAAGATAATTTCGACAACCTGACATATGTCAGCCCTAATCTTTTATTTGGAGGTAATTTGCATATTCATCTCCCATCCTCACTCCCAAATAAATTGCGTCATAGTTTATAAGGCTAGACTGTATTTTCAACAACAAAACCTAAATATTGATTTGGCTTCGTCTACAGGAACATATGGAAGAGATATTACTATCACATCTGCCACTAGAAATTGTTTCCATGAACTCCATAAAATCAAGCTTTATACGCTGAAATACACACAGAAAAAAAATACACAAGTTGTGTAAAATTTTACTATTTTGCAATGTTGTATACGAACCTCCTATAATTGTTTGGTAAAGTTTACAAAATGCGTGTGGGGTAAAGTTTTTCATAAACATTTTGTAAACTTTTACTTCAAAAATCAGTAAAAGATTTACCTCTTAAATAGGTAAACATAAATTAAGTAAATTGTTACTGAATGTATTGGTAAAAATACTACTTTTGTGTAGAATACTAGACTCTTTTTACTATTTGACCTTATAAACTTTTACTACATTGTTTGGTCTGCATAATTCATTAAAAATAATGTAAATGAAACAAGGCACCCCACTATACTTTACAGTTTCAAAGACGTTTCTTTTATTTATCAACAATAAAATGAAAACATCTCTTCAAATCCCCACTTCACGAGGTTCTCTCTCATTTACTCCATGTTGTGAGGCGCGTGCCCCCTCCCACCCGTACCCAAGCCATGAGTAACATATGTATTGGCGACACATACATTATGTTCATACATGTATTTAAAAAAAATTCAGACGTGGAGCCATCGAAAATTCACCAAATTAGTGCCGTGTCAGGGATTATACATTATCTTTAAATAATGTTTTTGGAATCTTTTAACAGATTACGTGGGTGCTTAAAATGATCCTGATTTCAGGATTGTTTTCAATTCTCCCTTTGCATCAAAATCCTCTTGAAAGAAGAGAAGTAGTCACCAAGGAAAAAAGAAATATAATTTATTGTTTACAAACCTAATTTCTTTTGTTTAGGATGTGGCCGTGAATCCTGCAAATTCATCCAGAAGGTTCACGGGGCTTTGTCCTTTAGACCAAAGGGGGACCTAGACCCGCTACCCATTTTCAGGATTTTTACTTTTGTCAAATCACGTACCTGAATTATTTATTTTTAAATTACTTATTTATAATATTTGCAGGCTGGGAAAGATCCAAAATGGCTGCCACAAGTAATCCACAAAAGCTGCTGTTTCAATCCAAATATTAATATAAATACATGTATAGGCCTAAGCAAAGTCACAGGTCTCCAGTTTTATTTATCCACATGGGGTTAACGAATAAATAAAGCTATTGATTTTGTCAGTATTATCAACTTTTTGGTTTCCTTGATATTTTTTCTTCGAGTAAGTCTTTGTTAATTCGTGTTTAGGCCTTCGACTAATGTAACACGGTACACTACGTACTTCCCTTGGCAATAATGTTGTCTTGTTTCTACCCGTACGGACAGAAACATTCTGCTACGAGACATGTGTTTTTAGCACTAGAATTTGGTTGTCGTTGGTTTGTTTCCCTGTTACGTCTACTGTAATGCCAACGACCATGCATTAGCATCTATGCCCTGGCTCTATCACAAGATCGTATAATATGTGTAACACATTACAACCAAACACCAGTTTTAATTTGCCT